>JAODAL010022141.1:0-65415 GCA_025379985.1 Phyllomedusa bahiana | reverse complement strand
TTTTGCTTACAAACAGCCTGGGGCACTCAGATATCTCTATAATATCCCCTCAGGAGTCCCGGTGATCTGATGGAGCAGGGAAATCCCCTTTGATTATGACGCTGCAGACAGAAGATATACAACATTCAACACCAAAAGTCATTGGGCTTGTCGTTCAGGGGTCAGAATTAATTTTATTACATACTATGCCCTCTCAAATAAATTGTTACACACTGCATCCCTCTAAATTAATTAAATTTACACATTTTTCCCATAAAAAAATTTATAATAGGGGAAAAAAGGGAACGAGCTAGGTTTCCTTTCAGGCCATGTCTGATTATTCAGTTTTCAGTTGTATACACACCCTAAGGACATGGATACAACTGAATTAAAAAGGAATTTGGTTGGGATCCTGCTTTTCCCTTCTGAACCAGCTGTTATATTAGCAACCCATATTGGAAAACCTAAAAACCCACAGCCCCCAAGGGGTTTAAAATTTCAAATAACCAAATTCAAGATTGAATGGTCAACATAAGGATTCTTGGTGGTCTAAAGCAGTTTAGGGGGTTTATGTATGAATCAATGGTATCCTACAGCAGTGCAAGGTTTAATGTATAAATTTCTGATGGTCTAGGTAGTTACAGCCAAGGACTCAACGGTACAGTTTTCTTATTTGAGTTGTTCTCTTTCCATTTTCTTCCATTTTTATTCTAGATGGCAATAATGACTTTTTTTAGCCATCCCTTTTCGTATCCCTAACTTTTCCCAACTGTTTTACAAACTTCCCATCCACAATGCCCCAACTGGTGATAATAACCTCAGTAGTGCCTCACATGGTTAAGAGTATCCATAAACAGTAAAAGTGCCACCCAAATGGTTGTAGTATTTTGTGTCTTATGTAGGTAGGTAGACGCACAACATAGAAGGTAGGTAAGCCCCCATATAGCAAAGGGGACATCCCCCCTTTTTATGTTGCCACCTTGGCATATTGGCACCCCACCAAACCGCACCCTAAGCAGCGCCGGCGCCTTGACACACACCTCAAACTTACTTTCTGCAGTGATGTTCCAGGTGTGCTGAACATCTTTGGAGAAAGTCAAGGCTACCTGCAGACTTTTTCCATTACAAATTCATGCTCAGGATTTACCACACTGACCTTCACTTCCCTCCTCTCAAAATTGCACAACAACCCAAAATGACTGTTTGACACTTTCCACTCCCTCCACAGGTCGATAACCTCTGTGCTGAAGACCTGGTCACTCACTCCCCAAGTAATATCTATCCTGTTCTCTCCTGCACGTCCTCTAATCTACTCTCAGCTCTTGACCCCAAAAACTGAAGATGTATCCAGGCTTCTCTTGTCTGCTCGCCCCACCATCTGCTCTAGTGACCCCATTCTCTCCCATCTCGTCCATTCCATTTCTCCAGCTGTCCTCTCATCTAATTACAATCTTCAACCTCACTCTCTCCACTGAGATCTTCCCATCCTTCTTTAAACATGCCATTATAACCCCTTTAACAAAAAAGCCCACTCTGGACCCATCCTGTGCTGTTAGCTATTGATCAATCTCTAACCTTCCATTCATTTCTATACTCCTGGAATAGTTGGTCTACTCTCGTCTAACCCGCTATCTCTCTGCTAATTCTCTTCTTGGCCCTCTGCAATCAGGTTTTCGCACTTTACACTGCACAGAAACTACTCTAGCAAAAGTTTCAGATGATCTCCTGACAGTGAAATCTCAGGATAACTACTCATTGTTGCTTCTTCTGGATCTCTCTGTAGCATTTTTACACCATGGATCATCAACTTCTCCTTAGTATGCTCAGCACCATTACACTACAGGACACTGCTCCCTCTTGGTTCTCATCCTACCTCTCTGACCCTTCACAGTGTCTCATTTTCAGGTTCTACCTCCTCTCCTATTCCTCTTGCTGTTGGGGTTCTTCAGGGATCTATTTTAGGTCATCTCCCCTTTTCACTCTACACAGCCCCCATTGAGCAAACCATCAGCAGATTTGGCTTCCAGTACCATCTTTATGATGATGACACCCAATTATACACCTCTTCCCATAACATCACCCCTGCCCTGCTACAGAATACCAGTGACTGTCTGTCCGCTGTTTCTGACATCATGCCCTCCCTCTGTCTCAAACTAAACCTCCCAAAACAAAACCCATCTAGTTTTTCTCGCCTTTACTAACTGACCCCCTTTTCCCCTATTTCTGTTTCAGTGGGGGAAAGCACCAAAACTCCTAAAAAGCAGGCCTGCTGCCCTTGGGGGGGTTAAATATTAAAATTCGGGTTTTCTGTCCTTCTTTTTTCCTATATCCAAATCCCTTGCCTACTCCTCTCACCTGAAAAACTAAAGTTTCATCTCCAAAAATTTACCCTTTTCTTTCTGTGGAACAACCCAAACCCCCCCCCCCCTTTATTGTTGCTCATTTTATCTCGTCTTGACTAATAAAAATCCTTTTTAAAATTCAGTCCCCCTATCTGAAAATTTTCCCACCTCCAATTTCCCCTAAAATGCAGCAGCCACACTCATTTTTTATTTCCCCCAAATGCTTAAATAAAGCCTTTTACCCTTGTCAGTCACTGAACGGGTTCCCCATTTTTGTAGAGGAAAACAACAAAAAAATAATAACTCCCCAACCAAAAAGTCCCCACACGCGAAACAGAACCCATACTCTCCTCCCTAATCTTGTCTATCACCCCAAACCGGGGTCTCCGCTCTGTGATGATCTGAGATTACACCCCTCTTTTCATCTAAACCCCCCTTTCCCTGCCCCAAAGGTTTGTGCATGTGCTCACCAGTTTTTGGGAAAAAACCAAACCCTGTACAATCGGGGCCACACTCATAACTCATATTTTTAAAAATTGCGCTCGGGAAAACTCATTTTTTTTAGGAAAGGTTTCCCCAAGATTCCTAATCGAAAAACCCCCCCTCCCCCAAAATTTTGTCTAAAACCTTCTTTCACTTCCTGAAATTGGGCATTCTTTTGGCCCTTATCTGTAAAATTGATGAAACGGTCGGGGGGCGGGCCACCCACTTTTTATGTAAAATTAACCCCTTATTATGAAAAATGGGGGCCTTTTTGAAAACCAAGCATTTCTCACCCAACACCCTAATAGAATGTAAGTTTTTTGGAGAGGGCCCTCACACATCATGTTTTGATTCAATAAGTAGCTTTTTTTTTTTTTGAAATTTTTGGCTTTGTTCCCACTTAAAACCCTCTAAATTGTAAAGTGCTAGGGAAAAATTTTATGTTCTTATTAAAATAAAATTATTATTTTGTCCAAATAAAGGCCCAAACCAAAAGGGGTAAGCAGTTAAGGGGGCGGGAACCCCTCTTATTGGAAAAAATAAAAAACCCCCAAAATTTTAGGTATATGGGAAACCTTTTTTCTTTTTAAGGGGGTTTTAGGTAGGAACCCCGAAGGAACATTGTACAAAAAATAAAGGGTTAAAAGGGTTTGGGGAATGTAGAAAACATCAGGGTTTGCCTATGCTTGCAGTCCCCTGTTATTTTTTTCCTAAAATTTGCAACCTTTTCCCCTTCAAAGCCCAATGGCCCAAAGTTTAAAACTGAAATGGCATCCCAGATTTGCAAAGGGTTTCCAAACAAGTGCCTTGGATCCCCAGGACTTTCATAAAATTCCCTGGGAAATTGGGACAAAATTTTGGGGAAATCGGGGAAAATTTACCCCCCAACCCCGCTGGTTCAGGTTTAGGGGGAGGCGGGAGGGGGTTTTCCAAGAAACCTGAAACCCTTGGGAATCCAAACCCAAAAAATTAAAAGGGGTTGTAAAGCTACCTTAACAGAAAACCTTACTTTTTTAAAAATCCTCATGAAAAAAACCCCTGGTGTCTGTCCACTTTTTTTTGGGTTTTTGGCGGGAAATTTTTACCCCCCTTTTTTTCCCACCAAAGTGCCCAAGCCTGAGGGGGGCAGACCTTTTGTCATGTAAAACCTAACCCAAACAAAGGGTTCTGCAATTTTGTTTTCCCTGAAACCTTTTCCAAAAATTTTGCAGCAAATTTTTGAAGTTTTTCTGCAGTTTATGTCCCCAGAAAAAATCGGGATAAAAAAACCCCCACCCAATGGCTCTGCAAAAACTCACGAAAATTCATGGCCCATTTTCTATTGTTTTTGATTTTCGTTTTAAAGGTTTGGGACCCTTGCTTTTGGAATCCAGAACCCCAGGGGGCTACCTAAATTTGCGGGGAAAAAGGGGAAAGTTTTATGGCAAAGGAAATAAATTTTACATCGGAAAACCAGTGACTAAAGGGGAAACGGGAGTTTAAATTTGAAGGACAATTAAAACAAAAAAATTTCATAAAAAACACCTATTTTTGTTTCTTTAAGGCCCAAGGGAATGAATAAAATTTTTAATAAACCCCACCCTTCTAACAGCAATCCCAAAAAAATGCTTTTTGGCGGTCTCCCAGCCCTTTTGTATACATAAGGGGAGTACAAGACTGAAAAAAAGGGGTTAAATTTGATACAGTACATTACAAAATCAAATGCCAAAAAGGGGCCGTTGCTGGGGCCTTTAAAACTTTTGGGGCACGGGCCCTTGTTTTTTTTTTCCGGGGTTTGGGCCGGGGTTAACACCATTTTTTGCGCCTCTTTGTGAACTGCTGAGTTTTTTTACAGAAAAAAAAACCTTTTCTGTTCCTGTCCTAATTTTCGGAAACATCCACCCCCGAATCCCTTTTTTTCTCCTCCAGTCACTGTACAGAAAAAAATCACCATATGAAAATTTTTTTTTTTCAGAACTTCTAACCTTCAAAATGACAAAAACCCCTAAACAGTCACCAAAAAAATCCCCTTTTCACATGGAGAAAAAATTTTAACCAGACAAGTGTTGTTACAAAACCCCCCAAAAAAACCCAAAAAACCCCAAAAACTTTTAAATTACTTAAGGCCAAATAAATCCTGCCAGACCCTGACCGAACGAAACCCCCCCAAAAGTGCAAACCCATTTAACACAGGCCCCTAAGACATATTTTACCCCCAAAACCGGGACCGATAGTGGTAAAACTATGTAGGCTCTGAAACCCTTTAAAAGGGTGATTAAAACTCCCGGGTTACTTTTATTTGGATTCACCGGGGGACGTTTTTTTCCTGATCAAAACTTTTCACTTTCCCCTTTCTTCTCCAACCTTCACATCTTAAATGTTGATTGCCCCCCGGGCCAAAAGACTCGCCTGGGGGATTTTGGACAGAAATATCTTGGGAATCCTCCCATTTCCACAATCCTTAATTTAATAGGGATACCCGTCCCCTCGGGTTAGGTAAAATGGGGGGCCACGGAAGCTTTTTTTATGGGGCCAACGGCAGTTTTAAAGGGGCCCCACGGGCAATAAAAAGGGCCACGGGCCCGGGATAAGGGGGGAAACAGGAAGGTTTTTATGGGGCCAAAAAGGCAGAAATAATGGGGGGGAAAAAGGCAGTATATGGGGCCAAAAAGGAAATAATGGGGGGCACTGAGGCATTTAATAGGGGGCCACAGGCAGGTATAGGGGGGCCCTGAGGCTTTTAAATAGGGGCCACAAAAAGGTATATAGGGGCACTGGGGGCAGAATATGGGGCACGAGGCAGTTTTATGGGGTCCCCTGAGGCAGTAAAAAGGGGGGCCACAGGGGTTATAAAAGGTGCACACGGGCATAGGGTGGCCACGGGCCCCGGCTTTGGGGGCCCAAAAGGCAGGAAATTTTTGGGGGAAAAAGGAAAGGGCATTGGGGGCCCAAAAGGGCAGGCTTTTTGGGGGGCCCCCGGCAGGGAAAGGGGGGCCCCCAGGAAAGGGAATAGGGGGCCACAGGAAAGAAATGGGGGGGGGCCCCAGGCGGGGTTTTGGGGGGGCCCACAGGCGGGGAAATTTTGGGGCCACAGGCGGGGCATTTGGGGGCACGGGCAGTTTTGGGGGCCACAGGAGGGAAGGGGGGAAACGGGCCCAGCATATGGGGGCCAAGGAAAGGGCTTTTAAAGGGGCACAGCCCGGGAAAAGGGGCCAGGGGGCAGTATAGGGGGGCCACGGGCCGGGCCCAATTTTTGGGGGCATCAGGCGGGTTTAATGGGGGGCCACGGGCAGTAAGGGGGGGCCACAGGGGGGATAGGGGGGGCCCCAGGCGGGTTTGGGGGGCCCAAAAGGGAAGTATTTTTGGGGGCCAAGGCAGGGATTATGGGGGAACGGGCACTTAGGGGGAAAAAGGGCGGGGTGGGGGGGCCAAAAGGCGGGGATTTTGGGGCCACGGGAAAGTATAGGGGGGCCCAAAGGGCAGGATTTTTGGTGCACTGTAGGGAAATGGAGGAAACGGGGCATTTAATTGGGGGCCCACAGGCGGGGATATTGGGGCCCCAAAAGGGGCCCGGGGATGGGGGGGCCCACAGGCGGGATATGGGGGCCAAAGGCAGGGTATGGGGGCCTAAAGGCAGGCTTTTAATAGGGGCAAAAGGCAGTTTTTAAAGGGGCAAAAAGGAAAGGAAAACCGCGGTTAAAAAAAAACAACATTCATACCCCACCAAAAAACCCTTCCCCGGCGGCGCATTTTCCCCCGGGCAGCTCCCCCGGGCGCAGGGCCCCTATAAACCCCGCTGTGCCCCCAAAAAAAGGCCGTGCGATGACATCACCTTTCATCCGACGCTCCCGGCTGGGCGCAGGGGCCGGGGCCCGGGGCCCCCCCGCGTTTTGGGGGAAACCCCGGAAAGCCCCGCTTTTCCCGGCCCTCCCGGGAAACACTGTTGGGGGGGAGGGGAGGGGCTCGCTCTCTGCTCCCAGAAGCCCTCGCTGAGTGTGCGCCCAAACGGACCCAAGCAGCTGGGGGGCCCGTGGGTGTTTCCAGGCCCAGGGCAGACCCTGGGGGCCCGGGAGACTCGGGGCACAGGGTTTTTTAATTGGGGGGGCCCCGAGCCCCAAAAAAAACAGCCTAGCGACCCCCCTTGAGGGCCAAGATTCCTTTATTTATCCCTTTTGCACATTTTTAATATACAGACCCCAAAACTGAAAAGGGTTTTTGAAAATGTGGGGGTTTTTGAGTATTTTAAATTAAAATTTTTTAACTCCTAAAATTTTGGGCCCAACTTTCCGCAAAAGGTCAAATCATTAAAGCCATTTTATTGTTCATTTTAATGACCAGTTTTAAAAAGTCTTTGGCTAAAAAAATTCAAATTTTCCCTTCAAAATGCTTTTTAAACCCCCCTTGGTGGTTGACCCCTAACAGCACCCCAAGGTTTGGTCAACCTTTTCAGTTACACAATTTGCTCTCCCCAAAAATAAAAGATAAATTCCTCCTTATCATTCCCAAAACCCATTAAACCCCCTGGGGGATTGCCTTTATCTTGTTTCTTTTCACCCCAACACAACAGCTCATCGTTGACTCCAACAATCCCCGATTGCCCCGCTTCCCCCCCTTCCTGAAGAAGATGACCAAGAACATTTCCTGTATATAAAAAAGGGCATTTTTTTCATCACTGTCGGCGGGCTAATGAAAACCCATGTTAAACCCCTTGGGGCCCGGTTTTCCCAATAAAAATCGAAGTTTTTTTAAAATTCTTTTATTTTTTATCTTCGTCCTTCTTTGTCAAAGGGGGAAAAACTCCCAAAGCCGTTTGGGAAAAATTTTTAAAAAAAAAAACCCACAATTGCTAACCCTTTCTTTTAAAAAACAGCCCTTTTCCTTTTTTCCATTGACCAAAAGGTATCTCAAGGGGGAATTTTTAAATTAAAAACATTGGTTGTCAAAAAAAAACTTTTATGTAATTTATTTTCGTTTTAAAAAAACCCCAAAAATTCTTTTATTTAAGTTTTTGCTTTTTAAAATTTAAATTTGTTTGTTTTTGTTGTTTTTTTTTTTTTCTTTTTTTTTAAAAGGGGATTTTTCAGGCACCGATACCTTTTAAACCAAATCTCTGCAAAAAATTTTAAGGGGTTTAAACATGAAAATGATTTTTTTTAAAAAAGGGGTGGGGGACACAACTTCTGGGTGTTGGGTAAAGGGGGAAATTTCCCAAACTTAACCCTTGGATTCAAAATTTAAAGGGGGGCTTATGACGGAAGCTAGACACAACAGCTTTTTAAGGCTAAATTTTAAGCTATTTCACACCGTTTGCCCCAATTTACTTTTCCCAAAAAATGAAGAGATCGGAGCCCTGGGATAAATGATTTTTATTTTCTGATTGTGGAACAAAAAGTAAAAGACACCCCTTTTTGCCTCAGCTGCTCAACCTCTGCCCAGAAGCAGTTTCAGAAAAATTTACTTTTTAAAGGGGTCCCGTTCACACTGAATTTTTTAATACGTTTTTGGAAAACACATTCACAAGCGCAGCGTAAAATGCATCCAACACACATATAAAGTGTGGTATGTTTGGATGCGTTTTTGCTGCAGCAGAAAAACACCCTACAGTTTTAAAAAAGGGCTTTTTGCTGCTTAAAAAGGATCAAGAATTGACAGGTAAATTATTTGAAGGGATGCGAAAAAAAGCATCAGAAAATACTTTGGTGAAACTCTTTTTCAGCGATCCCCTTTCTCTTACTTTGAAGAAATGTAAGCCCAACTGCACATTGTTAGCTCCCATGTTTTAGGTCCTTTTTGGGGCCCAAAAACTATCCCAAACCACGCATCTAAGAAAACCTGTGTAAACAACTTTTTCAGGAAAAAATAGATCTGGTATTTGGCGGGGGGCCCCCTTTTTTGATTTTTCTTGGTGGGGACTCATGTGCTTTTGTTTATTTGAACCTGGTTTTTGATGGGTAGGAGCCCAAAACTTTTTCCTCCATTAAACCTAATTGTCATTTTGGAAATCCTTTCGGGTTTTTTTTCTTCCAGTTTTTAAGGCCCTTTTTCACTTTGGGCATCTGAAATTAAACCCAAATTTGGCTTTCACACCTTTTAAACCCCCTTTCCACAGGTAAAGGGGCCCTTTTCCCTTTCGGGGAACTTTTTGGGGTTTTTGCAAACCTTAGGAAGCCAAAAGCTTCCCCTTCTTAAAAGGGTTGGTTTCCCCGCTCCCAAAGAAATTAGCTTTTAAAAAATGTGGGGAAAACTAAAATGAAGACTTTTTCCAAATTACATAGCTTTGTTCATCTTTTTTTTTTTAAAAGGAGTTTAAAAATTTGATTTAAACCCCTTTTTTTTTGAGCTCTTTTTGGGTTTCCCCCAGTGACCAACCTGTTTACTATTTACCCCCTGCTATTTGGTCTATGTGATAGCAGGGGGTGAAGTAATCACACAGGTGGTAGCAGCTCTGTGCTGGCCAGCAGTAAAAAGCTTGATTTTATCTGATCTTTCAGATAAAAGCCTGTAAGTAGTACTGTTTACTTTAGATAAATCTCCTGCTAGCAGTTCTGGACAGCTTCTAAGCTAATCTAAACTAATTAACAGACTGAAAACACGGAGTTGAATATACAGAGTGAATGCATGGAGCTTGTATGCTAATTACAGATAGTCTGACCAGGAAGTGACAGGATGCATCTATGAAACTCTGAGGGGAGACAACCCCTTTAAATGAAGTACATGGACATGGTCAGACAGGCAATAGGTCAGGGCAGGCAGAGTTACAGTTACTGTAAGTGGTTATACTTGAGAAACCTAGTTATGACAAGGGAACAGGTAATAGTTCAGGCAGGCAGTTTGGGCCTGTGTATGTAGTGTGCTATGAGTCAAGAGAATCTGGGCAGACAATCAGCAAGCTTGAGGGGTGGAGCTGAGCTGAGGAGAAGGGGAGCCAGCTTATGCAGAGGGGGAAACTGCAGTTGGTGACAAAGTTGTCAGTTGAGAATCAGTGAGAGGAGAGGAGACAGTGACAAGACAGAGAGAAGGGTGCCCCTCAGAGTTGCAGTAGCCATGAGGGGTGGAAGATATTATCGTCTGTTGTTCGGAGAGAGTAGAAAGCCATGTCCTTGTATATAGTTGTAATTTGTTAAAAGCAGAGAAAGTACTGGAGAGACCGGGGGGTCAGCGAGTTTCCAGAGGCATTGATCTGGGGAGCAGCGAGAAGTTCAGCAGGAGGCTTGAGCCATAATGGAGAAGCCACTGAGAACAATCAGATAGAGCAGTGAGGTGAGCAAGAGGAGGATCCTTTGTTAGTTGCGTGTGTGGATGTTGAAGCTGCTGGGGGCCGGAACAAGAGCACACTGTATGTATTGCAACAGCCGCTATGGACGAGAGTAAAAGCCTCATCACTCCCAGAACAGTTGTCATGTCAATTGATTATCACGGTGTACCACACATCTCAAACACTACTCCTCTTCCCACAATTCAAAAGAACTCTTAAGAGTGGTTGCAATGGGCAACGGGCAGATGCAGTTGGGGTTCCGCCATTACACCATCATGTCTGTTACATTCTCACAGTATAGAGGCCAGAGCTTACGGCATTCAGAGTACGATTGTTATGGAATTCAGGCAAATGGTTAGGGCAGGTAAGATAAGTAGTCACAGATCAAGAACTGAGGAATCTTAAAGTAGACATGCTGTTGCAGTACACTAGCTAGTAGGAACCTATTGATCAGGCAAAGGGTCGAACTGGATGGTCTTTTTACATACATTAGGGAGTAAATACATAAGTGGAGGAAGAAATTGCAGTGCTTAATAGCCCATCATATAATAAAGGACCAGTGTGCAAACGCTCTAACATATCAGGAGCAATATACTGGCTCCCTTAGGGGGAGAGAGGAGCTACATACCACATGATTTGATGTGGGAAGTAGCAGAGGAATATGGGTGATGTCTCACAATGAATGTAACCTTGCATTTTAAGCAATACAATTGTAAAGGGGTATTACAGTGAAGTAAAATGCCCTGCACAAGTCAGCTTATAGCTACTTTAGCTGCGAGCTGATCGTGTATAAGAATGGGGAGGGAAACGCTTGCTGCTGTCCTCTCCATTCACTTCTACAGGAGCTCCGATTATAACTAAGTGAGTGTGCTCGGCTATAATTGGAAGCTCCCATAGAAGTGAAAGACAAGGACAACTGCAAGCGTTGCCCTCCTTTCCTTATGCTTAGTCGGATTGCACTAACTAAGCCGGCCTGTGTAGAGCATTTTACCTCACTGTAAAATTCCTTTAATAAAGATTTGTGGCTAGGTTTGCTTTTTACCCTACACCTAATTAATGGTTTGAAAGATTTTTTTCTCAAATAAGAATATATTTTTTTGTTTCCTTTCCTTAATTGTTTCTCAATTGTACCATAATAATCCATATCGGAGTTTTAGAGATTACCTACTTTTCATATGCAAATTTAGGCACCTTTTACAAAAAAATAAATCACGTAATTTTCACATGATTTTGTGTATTACATGCATTAATGTCTTTTTAGCTAAGGTATTTACTCTTTATGCAATTAGTTACATTAAAAAAATTTAAGGCAAAGTGAGAATTTTTACAATTGAGGGGTTGTCGCCATTATTAAATGCCATATTAATTTCATAGTTCAAAATTAGCAACATTTCCCATTTACATACTATTAAAAAAAATCCAGTGAAGGGGTTTGTATTTACAGTCTATGGTGCCACCTGGTGTTTAAAGTGTATATCATTGTGCACATTCACCTAATGAGCCGAGCACTGGTGGTCACACATGCTCAGTCATTCCCTCCACATTGACTTCTCTGTTCATTACAGAGCAGCCCCCCCAAAAAAAACAGCTGTCTGCCTTGCTTCCCTGTTTGATTTTTAAGAGAGTTGGATTTTATTGTGAGCAGCCAGGGCTAGAAGGAAACTGAATCTGGTCATCCCAGCAGCATAGATTAGCAGCAACATAAAAGAGAATGTAGGGAAACAAAAAATCTAAATATTTTTGAGTGCTAAAATCACTAAAATTACTATTAAACAGCATTTAAAGGCATTTCTGAACTTTTGGTAAGAAAATGATTCATGGGATAACCCTTTTAATTAATGATCATAATTAGTGTCAAATTTATGCAAACATAACCCATATATTTGCATACATTTGCAATGTATACATTTCATTACATAAATTTATGGCATACTTTTGGACCCTATAATTTCCCAAACGTAGTAAGAAATGGTCTTGCAGAGCATACTTACTGTAAATTCTATTTACCTACTGCAAGGGGCACAATTTATGGTAATAACCCTTAGAAATCACTGGACTATTCTGTTTCTTTTTTAATATTTATTAAATAGTTCGCACATTAAATGCATTGGTGCAGATCTATCAATACTGTCTAAGACAGATTAAATTTAGAGTAGACAGTCTTACAATGCACCAAATTTATTATAGTGTTAATAAATCTGGTGAATTTTAGACAGTCTTGTCTAAGTTTACGCCACCTATTAGTTGGCTTACTTTATACCATTAAATGCAACAAAATTTTGATATATTTGACATATTTTAGGGGGCCCGGCATTGACCGCCAAGCCATGTCCTTTCCATTGAAGTCATGCCCCTATTATCACAGCCAAGCCCTTTTACCAGGCAAGTTGCAGAAGTTTTTAGAAACTATTTAAAATTATACATATGTGTAACGCATGCATGCCAGTATTTTGGAGCAAACTGAGCCGGAACTCTGGTGCAGTTACCATAATAAATGTCACTCATTGTTTCTCACTAGTATTCTTTTATTTTTTCATGTCTGGTGTTCAGAACTTTTCACTATGCCCTAGACTAACCCAAATCCACCACTTTTTGTGTACAAATTAGGCTCTTTATATCAAAATCAATTTCTAAGCTAAATAGGACAAAGACATAATTTGTTTGAGCTAAATGATGATGTCAATTACTGGCACATAACCGCTGAAGCCAGTCAGCAACTGCAGTGTTGATGTTCCTGTTTGGAAATACAAGGATAACAACAGAAGACCAGAGGGATGCAACGCTGGAACTGAGTATCAGAGGAAGGTGAGTATATTTTGTGTTTTATTTTAATGGGGGCCTAACTGGAAGATTTTGTTTCAAAGTGGACACCCTATTAACTATAATGTATGGTTGCTCAATTAAAGAAAGAATTTGCAAAATACTGGCAATGGTTCAAGGGAATGCAACTTGTAGGTGTTAATGATGCAAGATTTACTGTATGGACTATTTCTGGTGTATTGGTATATGCCATGCTTTAAAGGGGACCTCGTAACTAAAGTTTAAATAATTAAATTAGTAGATACAAATTATATTATATTCTTAGTGCCAGCAAGCAGAAGGTGGCTACGCTAGCAATAGAACAATAAATAACAGGTTTTTTTTATCATCTATTAAAAAAATTTAGTATAATAGACATATCATATGGCCATTCATCGGCACACAATTCTGTTTGCAACTAATGATTAGGTACATGGCAGCTATGGAGTAAACATGCTCTCTTGTTCTCTCCATACAAAACCTACTTAATCAGGCTTCATATGGATGAAGGTAGAATTTGTTTTCTGAATAATGTGTGCTAAGTTGTGGCAGTGTAACTAACTTCTATGGCACCACTTCAAAATCAGACAGAAATACCATCACAGTCTTTCATTCTCTGGAACTGCTTGTGACACCTAATAAAGATGTTAAGGAATGCCTACTGCTACCCATCATATTACCAACTCCCATAGGAAAGTACATTATATTTGCAATCTCTCCCAGATCGTCCAAGAAACTCTAGAAAAAGAAAATGGGTTCTACTAAGTTCCTCGGAGAGTTGGCAAGACTCCCGGTCTGGCTAGATGGTGCGGGCTCAGAAGCTGTGACCACACCATCTACAGTGGGAGTCAGTTGTAATGTAATGTTCTCACTACAGCAGCCAGTAACAGATGTAGCTCTGATTCCGGCCACTGAATTACCTACATGCCGCGACCAATAGTGGCTGCTGCATCTCGGTGGTTATCAGAGAATGGGGCTCCCATTGCCTAATCATTGGCACCCTGCAAAAGCGATCACTGGCTGCCAATGATTACATGGCAGGCAGAAGGTAAATAAAGTCCTCCAGTCCTGCCATGCATGAAGCCTTTTAGGCCCTGCCACAAACAAAGCCTAGCAGGCTTCATATATTAATTGATTGATACATAGCTATGCCGTAAAGCCTAATTCCCCAATAAACATTGTTTCACAAATTTTAAATAAAAAAGTAACTCATAATAGGTTTTGCCGTGTCCGTAATGATCCAATCTATACAATTATCATGTTATTTAATCTATACTTGTCTTGGCATCAGTGTAAAGCATCAGGAGATGCTGATGCCACCTGGTTCAAAGGCCCATGCTTCAGCAAGAAGAGTTTCCAAAGAGTGAGTTTTGCCCCACACCCTCTCTAATGGAGCAAAGCTGAGTAATGTGGTGACACTCAGCTTTCCTGGAAACTGGATAGCCTATCTATTGACCAGGAAAGCTAAGTTACACCACATTTCCCAGTCAGCGTTCCTCCAGATCTGTTACACGGTTGCATAAAGGGTTGTGCCCAGTGTCGGACTGGGGTGCCTAGGAGTTGATTCTGAGGGCCCAAGAGTGGAGTTCATTTTGAGGTCCAACAGAGGAGTTCTTTTTGGAGACTCACCGTACACCCTACTTGTCTCTTGTACTTTGCCTCTTTTTCTCTGCCTTTCTGCCTCTCCAAGCCTGAGTGTGCCTTTGTGTAAAAGTGGTATGTCATGTAATAGGGGTGTCATTTATGCTAATTTTTGGGCCACAATTCGAAATCTCCCTGAAGTACACATCCAAAAGTTGGCAAGAATGAAGTAAATAGGCCACAACACAGAGCCACTGACTCTGTGGAAAAGCAGGTTTTGTGGTGGGGTGTGGCTAGCAAATGCAGTGTAGTATGGTAGGGATTATAAGAACTTTCATCTGCTCCCAGTAGTGCTGGGTCATAGGTGTAAGTCCAGATGACCCTCACTACATTCTGTCACTGGTTGCACTGTATTTTTACTGTTGAATGAAGCTGGGGATGAATATCAAAATGATTGAAAACAGTTAGGCAGGTATAATTGTAATATTTGATACCACTCATTACTTTTACCACCTTGTGTTCATTTTATACCATGTCAATGTCTTTAACTTTACTACTATCTGTAATGATTCTAACCAGGATGGCTAGAAACATGCAGTTGGACAGATCCTCTGGGCCCACCGCGGGCCAAGATGGTAGATGCAGGCGGTGGGTAGCCAAGGTGCAGGTCTGGTTTGCTGGTACAGGAATGGAGACAGGCACTGCAGGTGTAGCCGTTAAACGTGTACACAGTCCAGGAGTAGCTGGTGAACGTATGCACAGTCCAGGTAGGTAGCAGGTATAGGCCAAGCAACAGGAATAGGCCAGCAGGTGCAGCGGCAGATGTACAGCAGGTATAGGCAGGCTGGTGCAGCGGCAGATGTACAGCAGGAACTGATAAACATGTAGAACCTACAAGAGAACAGCAGCAATGCAGCAGCCGAGGGGTCAAACTCTTGTGCTGAAGACAACAATGAACTGACACAGAGTAAAGGTAGGAGGTTCCTTATGTAGCCAGAGGTTAAAGGTCACTGGGCAGGGCCAGGGTACTCAGACTCTTTAAATGTTGTGCAGTGCCACGCGTGTACCCCTAGAGGGAGCATGTGTGCGCACAGGATGCCAGGGAGCTTGAGGAAGCAGCGATGGCGCGGCTTCAGGAGTGGCAGGAGCCAGGACAGGTGCATGCAGAGAGCCAGGGACACCAGGGGATGTCGCAGCAGTGGCCAGGGCACAGGAGACACGGGCACGCTGTCGGTCCATAGCAGGGGCTGCGGCGTGAACCGTGACACTATCACTTACAGCTCCGATGCACATGATATGTTCTTTTTTGTAAATTAAAAAAACAGGATATAATCCCATATCACAATCCATCTGGACGTTCTACTAGCTGTAATGAAAGGTATCATACTATCATTTCACTAGCCACATCATAGTTTATGTCTATAGCAAAAGTCATAAACTCTAGCCAGAAATTACTAGGCCCGGTTTATTGTTTTTTAGAGGGCCCTGGGTGACAGATTATCTCCCAGTGTGACTCTTGACATGGGGCCTGAATTTTTATACATTACAAAGGAAGGATAGATGGTGGTCTATGTGTTCAACCTCAACATTCACCAATCACATCACAAAGGTTCAGTTAAAGAGCACATACAATTAGGTTTTCCTTGCTCTTCCCCTTTTATCACCTTACTGTTCTATCAGGGACAACAAATTACCCTAATGAACTAATGGGCAATTCTGAAAATCTAAACTAAAGTTTTGAAACTATAAAATATGGTGTCAGCAAGGCAAACATATTCGCAATCTGAGGGTCAGTTAATATCTGAGCTGTGTTTTAATTTTTCTCCTTACCCCAAGGACCAGAAAATTCTCCATATTATGTTAGGTATTTTTGGCAATTTCTTCCTCATATTTTACAGCTGTTATTGCATGCATGTTTGTAATCTTATTTTTGCTTTTTTTGTAAGCACTGTGCCTTTTATGTATTAAAGCTTAAAGATGTAATAATTTACAAAGAATCTATAGCCTTTTATAAAGTGTTTAACCCTGTGACTACTAATAAGCCGTGCTGGTGTGCTTAACCCTGTAAATGCTGATGAGCAGATGATGGAGAACTTTTGATCTTGTGCAAAAAGGTGGTTTCAGCGTATATATAGAGTGTGCTTTATGCTCAACATTCAAGGTGAGTGCAAGATTCAGTGAATGGAAATACATTGCAACCCCTTGCAATAGCACCCACATCCTGTTCTGGTAAGTGTGTATATGACACCAGCCTATGCAACAAGAGACAGCAGAACTGAGCCTGGCACCATGTGTTGTGAAATCTACGCATTGATATGCTAAATTATTTTACTCCATCAACTACAGTATTACAGTGGTCAAAAGTAACAGTAAAGTGACAAATTCAGACTGACTGCATCCATTTTGGCTAAATAGCATGTGTGGTACAAATGGTAAGATCCATTGTATTGGAAATTTTCAAGCTTGTTTTATCATTTTTATTTCCAGAAACTACAAAATTATGCAGCATTTTATTGAAAATGAATGTGTCTTAATTCACATGTCTATACCATGCTGAAAAACTGATAATTTCTTTCCAGAATGTTTTTGGAACATAGAAGGAACCTGACATACCAGGAGGAATCAAATTTTCTTCTTTTCCCTTTAAGATACAGCACCTTGACCAGTGTCAGACTGGGGGGGGGTTATGGCCAACCAAGAGAGTTGATCTTGGGGGCCCACCCTAAAGCTACTGCACAAGAAATTATTACCTGTTAATTTTTAGTCTTCTCAGAGATAAATGTGTGCATTTTACCATATAACAGTGTGCAAAACAGAATTGTATTTTGCAGTACGCAGTACCAATTGAGTCATATTTGTCTGTCTCAAACGTCCACCTCACATGTCTGTCTCTCAGACATTTGTCACAGTCTCACATACCATAGACAGATACATGGCTAAGTTGCTCCATTCATGCCCTTCATCCCTATTCCCCTTTACCTCCCACCCACCCACATACAATACCCGCCTCAATTTTCTCTTGGTCACACACCTCGCCACTTTCTAAAATAAAAAAACACTTTAAACACAATCAAGAAAATAAAAGTGAAACCCCCTAATCACAGGGACAAGGACATGTGTCCACTCACTTTTTACAATCAGGGACAAGTGTACGCTGCCACTATAGTGCTGATATAACCTACTATACTGTTATATAGAGACCACATAGGAGTCAGACACCAGCTTAGGTCACATACCATGACAGTGTATACAGCACTGATCTAACACAAAAGCAAAATAACCCCTGACATCCAGGGAATCACAGGTGACATCTTCTCTGATGAGTTGTTCTTTTCCACTTTTCTTCTATAACCAGTCCAGACCGCCATAACGACTTCTCCTAGCCACTATTCCTCCAGAATTTACACATAAATGTCTTAGAATCCTCCCTTTTCCAGCACTTCTTTGCCTATTTACACCTCTGTACAAACTTCCCAGGGGTCGGTGACAAGATTAAAAGACAACATTATTATAAATGGCATATGGTAGATGAGGGACCCTTTATAGAGTCTGTATTAAGGCCTGTAAACTGGAAGTTACACCCTTGGCCGTAGGTAGGTAATAAAGTATGACCAAGAAAATATGTGTACGCCATATTGTGGCTCTTTCCAAATTAGAATTTATACAAAGGTCTAATAAGGCCTTTGTATAACTGTGATAATATTGTGCAGTTCTCCACCAGTCTGGTGAGTGAAGAACAGGTGCAGATGTAACAAGCTGAACTTGACAATTAACACAGTCATCTTTAAGATGAGATAAAGTGATGCAGTAAGATATCACTGTCAAATGAACTTTGCTACATCTGTCACATCAAGTACAAATAAACTTTTATTCTGTTCTTGTCTATTGGCAAATAAGTGACCCTTGTCCATGGCACACATGTATTCTTAATGTAGAGCGTGGTCTGTCTGACACAAAATGCTGACAGCCTCCATTCTGTTAAGTATCAATTTATTTCCTGTTTGACTGCTTAACTCTGTTACCACAAGTACGTATTAATATAGCAAAGTCATGTGTAAGGTAGTGCACTGAGACCCATAGTCATTCCATATATCAACACACAGTAGTGTTTCCCTGAGACGTTACATTCTATATGCATGCCACAATAATTTTTTTCTCACTCCAAATAAAATCCTATGGACTAAAGGCCAACAAAGTATGGTACAGGCACAAAGACATGCATGCTGTACATTATTATTATTATTATTATTATTATTATTATTATTATTATTATTATTATTATTATTTATTTTAGAGCGCCCTTGGTTCCAGAGCGCTGTACATTCAGGTTGCATACACAAGTACAAAAGTGACAAATTAATAACTAACAACTGGAACAGAGGGAGAGAGGGCCCTGCCTGTGAGGACTTACAGTCTACAAGGAAGGTGGGAAGAGACAGAAGGTGAGGGGCAGACGTGTTTGTGGGGTGGAGTAGTAGCAACGGGTGGGTAGGCCAATGTATGTAACTTTATGGCCCACAGACAATAAGGAAGCACTTTATGAGTCCATAGAACTGCATTTGGTGTTGTTTGCGCCTACAGGCTTGCTTGTGGTACAGTATAGGCTTATAGGATTGCATAAAATACAATATGGGCTTATCGGTTTGCATAACGTTTAGTATGCCACGGCCTGGAAGAGGTAAAATATGGGTACATAAACCTAAACAAGGTACAGTATGCACTCACACACATGCGTGAGGTGCAGTATTTGCCCACATGCCTGCATGAGGTCCCATATCTGCTCATAAGCCTGTATGAGGTACAGTATCTGCCCATAAACCTGTATGAAGCAAAGCATGCATCAATAGGCCTGAGTAAGGTACAGTACCCACCTATAGGCCTACATGAGATACAAAACGCATTGATAGGCCTGCATGTGGTACAGGGAACATCCATGGGCCGCATGAGGTACAGTATCTTTTCATAGGCTTGCATGAGGTGTAGTATTCAACCATAGGCCCAAATGAGGCTCAGTATCTACTCATAGGCCTTCAAGAGGTAGGGTATCTGCTCATAGGTCTGTAAGAGTAACAGTATGCACTGTAGGGCTGCATATGGTACAGTAAATACCAACTCGTCTCCATAAGTGCACCCTTAGGCCTGCATGATGTACAGTATGGGTTCATAGAACTATATGGTGTACAGTATCGGCCCATTGGACTGCATGAGACCTAAGGGGAAAAATGTATTATTTGAAATGTGTGTCTCTAATATACAAGCCAAAGTTTGTCCAAAGTAAAGCATTGCTTTAATAACTGAGAATGGTTAACTAAGTGCAATGAGAATTACAAAAAAAACCTATTGCTTTTATAAGGAGCTTAATGAAAATCCCGGTGTATTCTACCTCAAGATTCTTTACCGTGAGACAATTTGTAAGCATATTTTGAACAGATTTCTTTTCAATACCTTCATCTAGAAAATGTAGCTAAATATACCTAATTATCTTGAGAACCTACAAATAACTTCAGCACATCTTAGAAGCTAAATCAGCATATAGCACTAATAAGCCTCAATTAGAGGTTTTATATTATAACCTATTGCATTCTTTTGATATAAAGAAATATTAAGCCATGAATATCTCCAGATTTATGAATGTTCCGCAGTGAATGTTAATTGGGAAATGGAGACTTTTTTGGTATTAATAATTCTACATAAGTCTTACGATAGTTTATTTGCCGGATCTCATAAGACAGTTCAATAAATATATTAGTTCTTTAACAATTGCTTGTAACAGAACATACATCATTAAGTCTGATTGTGCTTCGTCTAATTGAACCTGATCATCAAATAACTTTAGCTAATTGTTTCACTGAGTAAAAGAAGCTGGTGATGTGTTCTGCACTGAGGGAGAAATATTTTTTTTGCCACAAGGAAAGTTGACATTAAAACTGTATTTTGTGTTGTATTTGTCTTTTTACTTTTTTGGAACATCTGAAATGGCAATCACAAATATCTGAAAATATAAGAGATCTATTGCAACACCAGCTCAAGAAGCCGGTCTCAACTAAACAAGCACACATGCAAAGTTAGGACAAAGGAATGGAATGCTGATTTTGGCATGGAATCTGTATGCATTCTGTCAGAAATCTGTGTCGCATTATTAATGAGTATCCACACCATGATTCACAAAACCACAGCACAAATGTAAATTGAAAAGATAAATATGAGATATGAAATTGACACCACAAAGAAAAAAAAGTGACCTGTTATCTACTGACATAGTTTACAGAAGGATTCCATGTTGGAAACCACAATAGCTAGCCATGATGTAGAGTAGTCCCATTCAATGGAGGTAATCCGCACGCATAATCCATGTGAAGTCACAATCAATGGCAGGTATCACCTGAGATGTCTCTCATAGATCCACAATGAATTTTCGAACATGGTCTAAAACATAATTTTTAACAATAAAACTTGACTTTTAAGATATTCATATAAAACACACTATAAACCCACCTTATCAAGTAACTCTTAATGAGATTTGGATGTTGTCCTTAATAATAGCATCATCACAGTGTATTAGGATTTGATGCTATGATTAAGGATGGTATACTAAACATTTAAGCATTATTTGACGCTGTGTGTTCACAGCACATTTCGTATGGATATAAGTCAAGTCAAGTTTTATTGAATACATGCCATTGTCCCAATGCTAGATTCTTTTTCTTTTTCATATTTTCAAGTTGTCATACTCAGGACTATCTCCGGGCTGAGCATTAGTGCAGGTGGACCACCACACCACTCAATGTGAGTAAGCTAAAGGGCTTTTTATGTGTTTTCAATTACCGTTGGCAGTATCTTGAAACAAGAATGACACCTATCAATATTACTTATATGGTTTAAAAAAAGGCTGAGAAATCCAATCTTCATGCCACAGATCTTGGGACAGTGGGACCAAGAGTTTCCATTTAAGAGTTGCTTTCACAAATCTGGGTTATCCTCCCTCATCTTTTGACTATCATTGGAGAGGAAGCCATACTTGGATACACAGCAGTTTGATCGAAGATGAAGCAATATAGAGAGATCAGTGGCAAGGACTTCCTACTAGGCAGTCAGTTTGTCCTTTTTTAAGGTATATTTTAATGATATCTTTGAATAGTTTCCTCTGGGAGTTGGGAGTAGACAACTTGGGAGTGGAGACGGGCGTTGGGCATTCTGATGCAGTGCCTCATCGAGAGGAGTTGGTTTAACAAGATCATGGTCATCTATGTCTCAGTAAGGATACTCAAATTTATGCTGCAATTCTAGTTAACATACAGAATGTCCTGCATGCAGCTGGAATCTCTTAAGAGTCTTCAGGTGGTAACGATAGGTAAACCAGCTCACTGGCGTGCAGAAGAACAGTAACACAAATAGCTCTATAAAGCATTAGTTTGGATCTCCAAAAGACATGCTGGCTATTCTAATGCGGTGCTCAACTCCCTCCTCAATGGTAACTTTTGGGATAGCTATCTGTTGAGGTAAGTAAAGGGTTCAACAACCTCCAGAGTTTCTCCAGTGATGGTAGCTGCTGGTGGCTTAATTACCCTGATATTGAGGGATAGTCCAAGGCTTTTATAAGCCTTGAACAAAGAGCCTCAGAGTTCTGTCATCTTTGACATTTGGACATCGCCTTAAGAAGATATAGGTTGAACAGTCTTCCATTAATCCAGTACTTAATCTTAACAAAACAAGAAAAGTGTTCTTAAGTGAATAACCTGGAGGTAGATATTGAAAAGGGTCAGCGCTATTTAAATGATCTCTATTTAAATGGTAAAGGGATCCCTTTCCATCCCATTGTAGAGAACAGTTGCACTCATCTGGTTGAAAATCAGCCTCAGTATACTAACAAGCTTGGCGGGGAACCTAAGTTTAGATACAATCCTCTTGATTTGGCCAGGCTACAAATATTATGTAGATATGACCTCGAGGTAGTCTTATGCAACATCTTTAGAAAGTGTCAGTAGACAGTTTTGTAGCATGCAACAAGAATTTTCCCAGTGGTGGAGAGAAGGGCAATGCCACAGTCGTTTCCACAGTCTGATTTGTTGCTGTTCTTGAAGATGGTGACAATTTTCATATATTTCTCAAGTCTGGTGGGATCTTTTCTTGATTACAGATCTTCTATAGAAAATTAGATAATGAACTCTTAAATTTGTGTGCAGGTACCTCACCACCAAGATGAATATTGTCTGGCCAGAAAGCTTTGCTGGCCTTGGATGTGTTCTCTGTGTGCTGAGCAGTTGCTTGAATGGTGTCACTACAGAATGTGGTTAAGCAGTCATTCAAAGTGCTCCTTCAAGTATTGAAAGATGGCAGCTTGAATCAAATATATTGTGTTAATATCCCATATTAACCCCTCACCACCGGAGCCAGGTTTGGCCTTCCTGACAGAGCCCCATTTTTAAAATCTGATATGTGTCACTTTATGTGAGAATATTTTTTTACCTATCCATTTGATTTAGAGAATGTTTTCTCATTACACAATGTGCTTTATGTTAGTAAGAAATTTTGGTCCAAACAATATTGGTTTATTTGTGAAAAATATCAAAATATTATGAAAAATTAGAAAATTGTGCCATTTTTAAACATCAAAATTTCTGCGTGTAAGACAGATAGTTATTCCACTCAAAATAGTTTATAAAAAGCATCTATCATATGTCCACTGTAGGTTGGCATAATTTTTTTTATTTTTTTACGATATTAGGGGGCTTAGAAATTTAGTAGTCATTTTTCACATTTTCAAGAAAATTTGCAATATACATTTTTTTAGAGACCAGTCCAGTTAAAGCAAAGTGGAGATGAAATTTCAAAGTTTCATTTTCTTTGCAGATTTTCAGTTTTTATCCATTATTCACAGGAACAAGGCAGATGTGACCAGGGAAATGCAACTTAATATTGATTCTCCAGATTATGCCATTTTCATTGGCCTTAGTGTGCTATTTGGCTCAATCACAAGCCCCAGACTAGGAGGAGCGCCCACCAGACTTTTGGGTCTCATTTTCAGTGCGATTTTAATTAGGCGCCATTTCAGGTGTCCACCCTGAGGTGCTAAAACTTAATAAATGCCTCTTAAAAGACCCCATATTGGAAACTACACTTCTTAAGGAATATATTCAGGGCTGCAGTGAGTATATCGACTCCTCAGGTGTTTCACAAATGTGTTTAGCGGTGAAAATGTAAAAAAAATATTTGTTTCCAACAATCTACATTTTTATCTGAAAATGTTTCATTTTTACAAGAAATACTGGAAAAAAGTACCCTAGATTTTGTTCCGCAATTTCTTCCAAGTTCAGAAGTACCCTATATATAGGTGGAAACTGCTGTTTGGGCACATGGCAGGGTGTATAAAGGAGGGAGCGCTATTTGACTTTTGGAATGCAGATTTTGATGGGTGCCATATCGCATTTGCAAAGCCCCCAAAGTACCAGAACAGGTGACACCTTCCAGAAGTCGCTCCATTTTTGATTTAACACCCCTCATGGATTTTATCTAGGGGTGTATTGTGCATTTTGGATACACAGGTGTTCCATAGTTTTTTTTTTATCATTGGGCCATGAAAATGGGGGACGGAGACTTCGTTCTGCCATTGCAGTGTAAATGACAGGATAACTTTACTATGCGGGTCGGTACAATTGCAATGATACCAATTTTATACAGTTTTTTATATTTTATTACTTTTACACAATAGAAATGTGTTTATAAAAAATTGCATTTTTATGTCGTCATAGTTTGATAAAAACACTTCCATAGACATCACTTAGCAGCTAGATATAAAAACACAATCTTTATTGAAATAGATATAAAAAAGCAACCTAAATCTAACCCTACTAAGACCCTTTATCCAACTACCAAAAGCCCTCCCCTAACCAAAACAACACGTAGGAGATTCGCCCTAATAAGGGCGTCCCTACCTGGAACCTATCCCTAGCTAACAATCCCTATTAATCCCTATCGTTACCCTGCTGTATATACCAATCAAAATTACCTAATATTTAATGATACACACCACAGCAGGAAAAATATCCCTAAGGGACAGTTTACTAGAATTCGTAGAAACTGTTCCTCAGTGGAGACATTTAAAGAGGAGGCGGATGATTTAACGTCAAGATTCCTGAGAAGGGGATACCCTAGGTCTGTATTGAAAGAGGCATACCAACAAGCCTTGGTTACTGATCGAGATGATCTATTGAAAGTAAGAGCTAGAGAGGGCATTAAAAAATTGAGGATTATTGGGACGTATGATGTGGCGGCTGGGGAGGTTAAAAGAATTTTGGAAGCATTTTGGCCGATTCTCCTGCAAGATTCAGTTATTTCAGATTTGATAGATGCACATCCGGTGATTACATTCAGAAGGGGAAAAAATCTGAGGGACAGATTAGTGCATAGCCATTTTGTTCCGCCACGTCCGGCAAGAACATGGTTGGATACACCTATTTGTGGTTTGTATAAGTGTGGCTCATGTAAAGCTTGTAAGTTTATCAAGGTGAGCAAAGGATTTTCGGATACAAAAGGGAAATTCTATAAACTTAACACGTTTGCAAACTGCAAGACCAAGGGCGTGATTTATGTCATTACCTGTTCATGCCCACTATTATATGTGGGTAAAACTTCCAGGGAATTCAGGAGAAGAATCCTGGAACACATTGGTGATGTGGAACATGGACGGGACACGCCAGTGGCCAGACATGTGGTGGAGGAACACGGTGGCGATGTGACTGTACTTACCTTCTCAGTATTGGAGATAGTTGGTGTGGGCCCAAGGAAGGGCGATTATGAAAGGAAAATCCTTCAAAGAGAGACCTTCTGGATCTACCAACTAAGATCTTTAAAGCCAGAAGGTCTAAATGAGACCATGTCATTTATTCCATTCATCTAATATCTATATTTATTTATTAATTAATAGGTTATTTATACTAAGACCTTTTTAATATTTTTTTTTTTTTGGTATAATTTTGTTTACCCTAATAGGGGAGGGAATTATTGACTGTACTTATTGGTTAGCATCGTTGGTATATCCTTCTTATCTGCCAGTTGAATTATAGGGCCCATGGTAAGGGATATATATTGGACCAATAAATAATTTAAAAAGAATTTTTTACAACCAATGGGTCTGGATTGGCTATTTTCCCTGTGACATATATGATGCTATGATTTCCCGGTGCCTGGTAGTCTACTAGGGTGTTGATGGGTTATGTGAGGCCAGCCTATGTTATCGGGAATGACAGCTTTAGAGATGTATAAGCACAGGCGCGCGGGATCGCGGGTTTCTGTGGAGAGCTTGGTGGTAACTAAGATACGAGCCGGGCGCTATTGCGCCGGTGCGAGCTCCGTATAACATATCGCGAGACCTTGTTTTTGGCTGGCGCATGCGCACAGGGAACCGGGAATTTTGCCCGGAAATACGTAGCAGGATGGCGCGGTTTTCTATAATGGACGGCGCCCTATGCAGCGTCCGGAAGTGGGTGAGCAGTGGCCAATTGTGGCGCGACTATTTAGGTTGGTACTCCCTCCTCTCTTAGTGCCCTTTCCGGTATCCAGGACACGGGGGATCTCTATCAGTGACGGTGGACACGCAAGTATTATCTATATCGGTCTAGGTGTCCCATGTACTGTTATCTTCTACATTACCCCTGCAGTGTATTGACTGCTGATTTTATATTTGGCCCTTTTTGGTGTGTATATGCGTGGATGTTAAATAGTATGGGAGTCCTTGACCCTGATGAACCCCTATATCTTGTGGGGGGAAACGCGTTGGTCTAGGGTATTTTTACCCAATTTTTTAGGGGTTGACATTGTACACCCCGTTCCACGTAGTGATTGTACGTGTATACTCCCCATTGTGGGAAACACCATTATATTTTTCCTGCTGTGGTGTGTATCATTAAATATTAGGTAATTTTGATTGGTATATACAGCAGGGTAACGATAGGGATTAATAGGGATTGTTAGCTAGGGATAGGTTCCAGGTAGGGACGCCCTTATCAGGGCGAATCTCCTACGTGTTGTTTTAGTTAGGGGAGGGCTTTTGGTAGGTGGATAAAGTGTCTTAGTAGGGTTAGATTTAGGTTGTTTTTTTTATATCATTTCAATAAAGATTGTGTTTTTATATCTAGCTGCTAAGTGTGTCTATGGAAGTGTTTTTTTCTGCTTGAAGATTTGTTGTGAATCACTAGCTTTGGTATCTCAGGGTAGGTCTGGCCCTTCTATCCTCTGGACTATGTGTCTTTTTTTGTCATAGTTTGATAGCCATAACTTTTTTATTTTTCTGTATAAAGAGCTGATTATGGCCTTTTTTGCAGGATAAGTTGAGGTTTATATTGGTACCATCATGGGGTGCAAATGACACTTTGATCACTTTTTATCAAGGCTTTTGTGAGGCATTTTGAACAAAATACAGCAATCCTGGTAGTGTTTTTTATTTTTATTTTTAACAGTGGTCACCGTGTGGTATAAATGACATCCTAACTTTACTCATCAGGTCGATACAATTACAGCAATACCCAGTTTGTATATTTTTATTTTTCTGTGTACCGAGATGTGTAGGGGCTTGTTTTTCTGTGATGAGTTGATGTTTTTTTTTGGTATATTTTTTTTAACAAGGTTTTTTTTTTTTTTTTTCCAGCAAAGAAAATGGTTTTATTGAGTAATTTACATTGCATGAGACCATTTTTTTGGTAAACTACTGAATATATGACAAATTTAAAAAAATTTTACACGAAAACAAATGAAAGAAATAAAGAAAAAGGAAAAAACAGCAAAAAGAAAGCCACAGGAAAAATACAAAAATAAAGTTACGGGGCACTATTAAAGAGAAAAATGAGTGCTTTTTTTAAACCCAAAGGGGTTTAAAAAAAACAGTGAATCAAGGTAAATAGTATATAGAGAAATAGGAGGGAAGTCGTGGGGTTTAGTAAGAAAAAAAAAAAGCCCCATCCGGGCTAACTCTTCTAGCCCAAACAAAAAAAACCCCAAAATTTCCCTAAAGGTAGAAAATGGAATCCGCCCAAAGGGACCCACCTCCCCCGGAATTTTGGGGGCAAATTTTATGGGGGGGGAAACTATTAGACTTTTTCAGAGTGGAACGGGTTTTTGTTTCCCTTCTGGTTTTTGATCTCTTCAAAAAAGGGGAGTAGTGGGGGATTTCCAGTTGCAGCAATCGAAAAAGGGGTTTAGCGATTGCACATGTCCCGGCCGAAAGGAAAGTCAGGGTGGAATAATAGGGTTAAGATAAATCCAAAAAGGAAAAATTCAGGGGGAAAAGGGAAAATTCGACATTAATAATTTGCTGTAAAAACCCTTTCTCCCTTCCCGCCAAAAGGGAGGTTTAAAACTGGACATTTTTCCACCAAGTGGAGCAGAGAACCCTTTTTTCCCCCGCATTTTTTTCCCAACAGGTTTTGGAGTTAACCCCGGGGCAAAGGGGTATTCGTTTTTCGGTGTAAGTCCCCATCTTAGTGTAATTTTTTAAAATTTCTGATGATTACAAAAGCTAAATGTTTATTAAACAGTACTTGTTGCTTGGACCACCCAATTCCGGAAAAAAAGCCCTGTCCTGAGAAATTTTCCCCAGGTATTCCCCATAATCTGGCCTTTAAAAGAAACCCAAAAAACCGAAAAAAGGTTTGATATGCCACTGGGAGACCCCCTTTTGGGTCAAAAGAGCTGTTCCAAAGTAATGTATAAAAGGGGGGGAAGAGGGACAAAAGAATTAAGGCCATTTTCCAAATTTCTTAAAAGGGATTTTTTAATTTGTAAATAAAAAGGGAAAAAATTGGGGCTCCCAAGGAATAGGGAGGCGGGGGCATAAAGTCCTCAAAGAACAAATTGGTGCCTTGGATAAGCTTACAAATTGAAAAAATCCCTGGGTTTCAACCAGAGATGTAGGGGTTTATACCCGGGGGATAAAATTTAAAGTTAGACAGTGGGCAATTATTTAAATAGAAACTTTGGATTTTTCCCGTTTCAAGATTAGGAAATTTCCCCACGAAATCGCTGCATGAACATGGCAGTAAGCTCTTTTCCCGGTGGTCTCCAACCAAATACCCTATTATTAAATAACCCCCTAAAGGAACCTCGGGAATAGGGGGAATTTTCAATAGCCCAACCCAAAATGGGGGACTCAGAGGGCCCCAAAAAATAAAGGGTGGTTTCTAGCATTTTGAAGGATTTTAAATTTTTCCCCAGTGGGGTTTCGGAAACAGAGAGGGCCCCCACTTTTGGGATTTCCCAAAAAAGAGGGGTTTTTAACACTCGGGGTTTAATTCAATTAAAAATGAAGGTAAGATTGATTCTGGAGCTTAGTTTAAAAGCTTTTGGGGAAAAAAAAAAAAGGGGTTTTAAAGGGATTTTAAGATTTATATAAAAAATTTGGGGTTAGTAAACAATTTTTTTTTAGATTTTTTCTTCTAAACCATGAAACTGAAATTTTTTAAGTTTGGTTTTTTTTCCTCTGTAAAAAAATAAGTTTTTCCATTTTTTTTTTAAATTCGGGATAAATTCTTAACCCCAAGGTATGAATTTTCAAAAATGAGGACCCCCAAAAATTTTAATTTGGGGGAAAGGGCTTTTTTTTTGAGGAGGGGGGAAAAAATTTAAATTGGGCATTAGAATCAAATTGGAAATGTTTAACTTATAATACAAGATCGGCCCAAATCCCGGTAAAGCAAAGCAAGAAAGGCCGGAAAAAGAGGTCCTGGAAACTTCTGAGATATAAACAATATGTCATCTGTTATAGACTTATTTTTATGTATCTTCCTTTTAAAAATATTTTTAACCAAACCCAATTTTCTGAGGACTGCCTAATATGTTCTAAAGTTCTGCCAGGGGGCTCCGCAACAAAGGTCATAATCAAGGGAGAAAATGGGCAGCCGTGTTTTTTTACCTTTTGGGTAAATTAAAATTTTAATCAAAAGGAAACCTGAGGGGGCCCCAAAAGCAGAGGGGAGAGTTTTAACAGAGAGGAAAAATGGCCGAGAGTATCTTTCCTTGAAAAACCAAATTTCTGAAATACACACTTCTTTATTTTTAAAATTTTATTCTATAAAAACTTTTTTTCTCCTTTCTAGAGAGAGGGGGAAAAAAAGGGGTTTTTTTTGCCCTGTGGGCTATTGCATTACATTAAAAAACCCTTCTGAAAACCGCCCCCTGGTTTGTCGACCTTTTAACAAACCCTACTTGGTCCCCATTTATAAATGGGGGGAGAAAATTGGGTTTTTTTCCCGTTTGCTAGAATTTTTTAAAATATTTTGATTTCAGAAATTTTAGTAAAAAAGGGTGGGCCCTTTAAATTTACTAACCAAATTTTTTGGTTTTTCCCCCTTTTTGTGTTGGGTTTTAAATGTCGGCCCAACATTTCAGTGGGGGGATCCTTTCCCGGGTATGGTGTTAAAAAAGGGGGTAAATGGGGGATAAAAAATGAGCTAGTAGCTTATAGTACCCCCAAATGAGCCCATCGGGCCAGGGAATTTTACTTTTTAAAAATGAAATAGATTTCAACTTTTCCTGGATTGGATGGTTTTATTTAAAAACCCAGTTATTCCCGTCAAAAACGGAGAGGACTTCGTTTTAAAGGGAAATTTTCTTTGGCTTCCAAACTGACACTTTTGGAACATTTGATTCCCAATTTTTATATTGAACCGGGAGCTTAATAGGGAGGGAAAGGGGTTTGGGGAAACTGCTTAGGATCTAAAAACCTGGGCCTGGGGGAATGAGGGTTTTATTGGGGAAAAAGCGCGTTTTTTCCGCCTTTTTTGGGACCTTTAAAAAAATGCGTGGCCAAATATTTTTCTCGGCCAAACACCCCTGAAGGGAAAAATTCCAACGGGGGTTTTTCTTTAACTAAAAATTTGTATTTTTGCCCAAATTTTAAAGTGTGGAGCTTTGGGTCTAAAGCTGTTAAAATTTATTTTTGGGGGGCCTTTTTAAATATTTGTTTTAAATGGGGCTTCATTTTTAATCCATCCAAAATTGTTATGGAGAAGTAGTCTCTGGCGCTTCTCCCGGGTTTTCTCATGATGACTCCTCTGTTATGCCTTAGGGGCCCAAACATAATGTTTTTTCGAGGGTGTGGGGGGAATTTTTAACTCAAATAACCCAAAGGGTTTTTTGTAATTCCTTGACTATCTTTAAATTTTAATAAAAATTATTTAGCTTCCTGGAGGTGGAAGGGGGGGAAAGGATTGTTCTTTGGGTTTAAGAAAATTGGCGATGGCAGACCATGTTTTGAACCAAATTTAGAGTTAAAAACTAAAAATAGTGCTCCCCTATTAAAAAAAAGAAATCAATTCTAGAATGGGGCTTCGCCGCAGATAAAAGGTGAAGTCTTCTAAGGGGGGGCATATCTCCATGGGGCGGCAAGTTTTTTTCCTAAACCCAAATTTCAATAGGGAAATTTGGAACATTTTTTAGTCTATCTTTGTTCATCATAACTGATTAAAGGGCACCAAAATTAAGGTTACCTTTTGGGTTCCTTTTGACCTTGGTTAAAAAACTTTTTTTAAAAAATTTGGGGGGAAATTTTATGTAATTTGGCATAAAACCCCCCAAATGTGAAGGCTACCGGTTTAAGGTACAAAGTGAATTAATATCACCATTAACATCTAACCGATTTAGGTTGAAAGGGCCGAATTTTTGTAAAAAAAGATATCCCCCGCTTTTTTTACGTCACCGGAGTGATTGCCAAGTAAATTTCTATGGGTCCAGTCTAAAAGAATTCTTTCTGCATAGATGTGTTCATGAAACACAGATCACATCGAGCGGAGATCGCATGACTTCTTCCAGAACATAGATCTTTTGACATGGTGAATTAAATCCTTAGCATTTTGCAGACATGAATTTTACACCCATTTTGTTGCATGAAAAAAAAAAAAAATTTTTTTTTTTTGGGGGGCTTTAATTTTAGGGGATGGTTGACATGCCAAACACACCCTGTGCGGGATGCCTGTAAGTAAAAACAGGTTATGTAGCAATCTGGTCAACCTAAAATTCAACAGGTAAACAAAAGCAAAAAAAAAACAAGTGGAAGGGATTAGTGCCACAGTGACGGGGATTCCCTTGGTCGGGAATCAAAGGTGGGACAAATCATTACCTCACGGACCAAAAGAAGGGGCAGTCAGTTACTGTATCGGGAAAGAAAGAGGAACTCTCCCGACCCCCCCCCCCCCCCCCCCCCTGACTCATAATTGTAGCTTCCAGGGGGGGACTGATACAGAGGAGGTCATTCAAGAAACAGTGATTTCGGATCGTGAGGTTTGTCAGAACCCAGAGGTTGTGATCAATGCAGGACGGACATCGCTTCTTTCTAGCAGGGCTTTGCATCTCCAGAAGAGGATGAGATTCAAGCTTTAGAAGTGTCGTGGCTTCTGCGCAGGGGTGTTGAAGATTGAATGTGTACTATCTTGGTACAATCAACTTGACCGGAAACCCATCTTTACTGAGAGTCCATGCTCACGTTAAATTTTAGTATACAATTGGAACTCTTACTCCGCAGAATCGTTGCAGCAGACAGTCATGAAATATTGAAATATCTGGAAAGCGATAGGGGAGGTTGTCGATTTACGAAGAGAAAGGAGGAGTCTTTCATTGATGTTGAGAAGTGGATCCTGTACATTGGTATCTTCGGTACTTGAGAGGGGATCTTTGGTTTGGGATACGGGGAATCGGTCGATAACCCAGTTCCTTGAGTCGATGCATTTGTAGCACCAAGGTTCATGAGCTCGTCAGATATGCCGTTTTGATGATCAGGAGGTACAGACTCTGGTACTTCCTCGGATCCTGATACTTGTTTCGACGAGAAACGATCTTCTAAGTCTTAATTTATTTGTAAGGCGTGGTACTTTTCTTCAAACAGTCCATTGTCATCTATTTTAAATCGTTTGCTGGGATTTAGCATAAATTGACATTTTTGCTCATGTGATCAGTTGAGAGGAAATAGATTGAATGTCTTGATTAGGTCTAGGAGCATCTCTTCCATGGTAGTATAAGAGAAGATCTGAAGGAGGAAAAAATCGATGGAGAGATGCTGTCTGTGAGTAGTGTTGAGGTTTTTAATCGACAAAGTTGAACTCGGCAAGGTTTTTATGGTGATCGAATTTTCCAGACTCATTCGATAACCTTAGGTTAAAATTGAAGCTATCTATTTAAGATCGCGCCTTTTTCGGGCTTCTGTAATTTGGCGGCCAGCAAATCATATTAAGAAGTAGCGCAGGGTGTGTGTGTGTGCGATTTCATGACTGGATGTGTATGAGGCTGATTGCTGGAAAAATCACATGACCTCGTTTTTAATAGAAACCGCTGTTTCCTGTTTCAGCTCAGTGTCTTCAGCGTCTTCATTAGGGAAAGGACGTGGCTATGCCTGTGGCCACACAGCGCAGCGAAAAATTAGTATATATCTGCAAGAGGAAACTCTGATATTAGCTGTGATCCTTCCATTTAGTTAGATTAGAGATTTTAATTTTATGTATTGCTAGAGAAATTTAAAGCAGCATCTACCGGTGTAAGAGTCACGGCGGTTGGTGAGAGGAGCGGGGGGGGAGGGGCCCGCGGAGCGAAACACAGGACAAGCTCTATTATAAAGACATTGGATAAAGTTCACCAAGACTTAGTTGTAGATATCTTTAGTGGAATACTCTTTTTTATTAAAAGTTTGCTATTGAAGTATTTCCTGGGATAATTATTTCGCGGCCAAGTCTGAACTTATATGGTATAAACATCATTACTAGTACTGAGGTCTCTTTGTTAGCTGCAAAACTCACTTTTATTATCAGTATACAAGGCGATACCTTTTAGAGGCTACTGAGTATATTTGATGGTGAGTTTCGAGGAACTAGTCCCTTTTCAGGACATGATGTTATACTGATGGTATATGATGTATTATTATCATGTCTGGAAGAAGGGAGTCAGTTCTCTCGAAGCTTCACCATCAAAATATACTCAGTTAGCCTCTAAAAGGTATCGCCTGATTTTCAACTCTCTCTACTACTTTCTATGGCTAAACACGGGTAAAACAATTTATACTATATCGAGTATACATTTCAGATAAGGTGCTTCAATTTACACCATTACACTGTCACTGTTGTATAATTTCAACCCTTGCATTAAAATTACAATCCAGAATCCTTGTAGTCAGCATCAGACAGGTTGTTTGTTGCCAAAAATAGTGTATCGTACGAAAACATACAGTTACGTGTTTTTTGACTTTGCGCACCGTACTGTTCATTGACGCGGCAAGCATCTACGAAATCTTAAAACAGCAATTCTATTTTCACAAGGTGAATTGAAAGGTGCAAAAAATATCCGTGTAATATACGAAAACATAAAGATACCGTGTTTTTTGACTTTTGCGCAACCAGTACTGTTCATTGACGCAGCGATCTACGTAAATCTTAAAACAGCAATTTATATTCACACAGGTTGATTCGAACAGGTGCAAAAAAATACTGTGTCTTTATATCAAAAACATAACCAGTTACGTGTTTTTTGACTTTTGCCCACCAGTACTGTTATTGATGTCAGCATCTCACGATAAATCTTAAACAGCAATTCTACATATTCACCACAGGTGAATTGAAAGGTGCAAAAAATACAGATTTATTATATCAAAATTAACAGTTAGTGTTTTTGATTTTCTTGGACCCTAGTTAATGTTCTTGACGCATGCATCTACGTATATCTTTAAAAACGCAATTCTATATTCATCCACAGGAGATTGAAAGGTGCAAAAAAATACAAGTTTTTATTATTATCAAAACATAACAGTTACGTGTTTTTTGACTTATTGCGCACCCAGTACTGTTCATTGAGCTGGCATCTACGTAAATCTTAAAACAGCAATTCTATACTTCACAAGGTGAATTGAAAGGTGCAAAAAATTTCAGTTTATTATATCAAACTAAAACGTTTCGTTGTTTTTTTGTTTGGCACCCGTACTGTTTCATTGACGCGCAGTTTAGTAAATTTAAAACAGCAATTCATATATTGACCACAGGTTGAATTGAAAGGTGCAAAAAAATACAGTTTATTATATCAAACTAACAGTTACGTGTTTTTGACTTTGCGCCACCAGTACTGTTCATTGGTCGCAGCATCTACGTATATATCAAAAAACAGCAATTCTTAGTTCACACAGGTGAATTGAAAAGGTGCAAAAATAGTGTATGTATACGAAAACATAAACTGGTTACGTGTTTTTGATTTTGCGCACAAGTATGTTCATTGCGCAGATTCTACGGAAATCTTAAAAAGCAAATTCTATATTCTCCACAGATGAATTGAAAGGTGCAAAAAATCAGTGATTATATCAAAACATACAGTTACGTGTTTTTTTGTTTTTTTTGACTTTTGCGCACCCAGATGTTCATTGACGCGAGCATCTAAGTAAATCTTAAAACAGCAATCTATATTCACACAGGTGAATTGAAAGGTGCAAAAATACCGTCTTGTATTAAACGAAAAATAACAGATAAGTGTTTTTTTTGTCTTGCGCACCAGTTATGTTCATTGACGCTGCATCTACGTTAAATCTTAAAAAACAGCAATTTCTATATTCACCTAAGTGTGACATTGAAAGGTGCAGAAAAATTACGTGTATTATTCGAAAACATAACAGATACGTTGTTTTTTGAATTTTGGCACCCAGTACTGGACATTGACGCGCATCTAGTAATATCTTTAAAACAGCATTTCTATATTCAACACGGTGAATTGAATGGTGCAAAAATACAGTTTTTATATCAAAAATAAACAGTTACGTGTCTTTTGACCTTTTGCGCACCCAGTACTGTATCATGGGACGCAGCATTACGTAAATCTTTATGAACTAGCAATTCTATATTCACCACAGGAGGTGAATTGTAAATGGTGCAAAAATTAAGTTTATTATATAAAAACATAAAGTTACGTGTATTTTGACTTTTGCGCACCAGTACTGTTCATTGACGCCCAAGAAGATCTCCGTAATCTTAAAAATCAGCAATTCTATATTCACCACGTGTGAATTGAATGGTGCAAAAAATACATTTTATTATATCAAAACATAACTGTTACTTTTTTTTTTACTTTTGCGCACCCAGTACTGTTCATTTGAAGCACCATCTAGCGTAATCTTTAAACAGCAATTCTATATTCACCAAGGTGAATTGAAAAGGTGCAAAAAAATACAGTTTATTATATCAAAAACATAACAGTTAGGTTTTTTTGACTTTTGCGGCACCCAGTATGTTCATTGACGCAGCTCTACGTAAATCTCTACAAACAGCAATTCTATATTCACCACAGGTGAATTGAAAGGTAGCAAAAATAGTGTATTATACGAAAACATAACAGTTTACGTGTTTTTTTGACTTTTGGCACCCCGTACTGTTCATTGTCGCCAGCATCTAGTAAATCTCTAAAACAGAATTTATATTCACCAAGTGTGAATTGTAAGGTTTGCAAAAAATCAGTTTATTATATCAAAATAATAAACTGATAGTGTTTTTTTGAATTTTGCACACCGAAGTATGGTTCATTGACGCAGATCTACAGTAATCTTTAAAACAGCAATTTATATCACACAGGTTGAATTGAGGTGTGCCAAAAAATACATTTATTATCGCAAAACTAACTGATACGTGTATTTTGGAATTTTGCCAGTCCAGGATTTGTTGTAGGACACCTTGAGTTTTAAATTATGAATCAAGCAATTTTGTTTTTGATTAGAGGGATTTGGAATAGACTGTGATTTTGCCGCTCTTTTAATAAGAGACTTACAAAACCTTTCCACTACCTTCTCAAATTTTTTATATTTTGGACATGGAGCGAAATGAGGTGGTAAGGAACGGAGAAAAGAGGGGGGGGTAGACATGGGAGGTAGAGGTACGAGGATAGTGAAGGTGATTCATCCAGTGCTGGCGACATTCACGCACTGCTGCGGCATGTCAGTTGCAGACCGTCCAGGCCTGTCATCGCTGGGTCATGGGCCCTGTGAATCTAAGCTAACCGAACATCCGTAGCCATATCTAGTCCTTCAGTGGTTAATGCAAAACTGCATCTAGCAGTCTTACTCTCGTCCTCCCGTACGGCCACCAATGTGTCCATCAGCATCATCAGCATCCGCTCCAACTTGAAGCAGCCAAATGTCACTGTGTTAAACACTGTGGATAATCCATTGTCTGAAGACCGCTTTGATGACAAAATGCGGTTGGGTCAGATGGCATTGTTTTAAAAGATCAAGAGGGATGATTTAGGTCTGCTTCTGACGCCAGTTACTGATGCACCAGAAGGAAGGTGAAGGAAGCCGGTTCAATCAGGCTAAAAATCCCGGGTCGGTCGGCAACGCCCTCATGCAGTTTGCCCTTGCTTTGTAGCCGAGCTTCTGGGTGAGAACAGTAAGGGCACGACCAAGTCACCTGTGTTGATGATGATGATGATGGTCGACATTGCGGATCCATCTGTTTTTCCGCAGGAATTTGCTTGCGAGCGCTTATCTGTGGACGAGAGGAAGTCGATGGGGTTTTATTTGGTAGTGTCATTACGGGTCCGCACAAAAAGGGAGGAGGGCGGTGCAGAAGGTCGCTGGATATGGATTCCGCCAGCCACGGTCAGCGCAAAAGGCGTCCTCGCTTATCGCCGGTATCAAAAGGTCCAGGAACCTTAAGCCTGGTCCTTCCTTATTGAGCAAGCCTTGATTCACAGCGATAGTCATATGCCGCCTTGTGCCGTTAAAGCATAAGTAGAGGCAAGACCCTTAAGTGGGTTAACCACCCACCAAATGTCTAGTCACATGCAGTCGAATGGATGAGTTGAAATGGAGGGAACACTTGCAAAAAGGACCAGAGACTGACGCCGGGCCTAAACCACTGTTCCACACCCTCTGTCCGCCTCCTCCTCCTACGCCACACCCACCAAGCGTTCCTCCGCTTGCCCATGTTTCAGAGTCTTGATCAGGGATCAGCCTCGTTCAGCCTCCACCGTCGCACGCAGTACCACAAGCACCACCAGAGACATCTACCCTTTCTTCCAGCCAGTTTGAGACCTCGCACGCCGTTATTAAGCGGCCATCTAGAGCAAGCCTTCTGGTCTTCCAGGTTTGGGCACAGAGAAACACTTTACTCCCAAACCATCCCAAAGCAAAAAAGCTGAATGTCGCATCATTGCCAGCTTTTGGCCTTGGAAATTTAGCTTTCCATTGGTGGACAAGATGGTTCAGCACGTCGATGGCCCTCGCCTGCCCCAATACAGATGGCCCGAGTCAGGCATTTCTTTGACCAGAATAGACCGTCCCTGCCGGGCCAGCCACGTGTCATCTAAAATCTTCAAGGCGTTGTCTGCATCTGTGTCCGGAAAAGGTCCATGCTCACAAAGACACATGGAATAGGTAAAGCACGGCCAAGGCGCTTATCTCAAGTGACAGCTTATGGAGGAGGCTGGGGTGGATGGTCTCTGGGGGGTGACGGCTGGCTCTCAGGCTCGGCGCACGCTCTTCAAAACTGCAGGGATGGTGCAGCGGCATCTTTCCCCCAGGTACTCTGGTTAGCATGCACGTGCCAGAGCACCAGGCCGTGTTGAAAATTAATTGCCTTGGAGACTGTCACAACAGGTCAGGAGCTGTGGGTGGCTCTAAGCAAAGAAGACCGAGCGCTGGCTGGGTGACGAACCTTGTGCCTGGGCTAGGTGGTGTGCGATAACTGGGCGAAATCTGCTGCCGTTAAGTCGGTAGGTGGAGACATCCTTGCCCTGCCAAATGTCATGAAACCTTGTCGTCCAGAAATTTCTAACAGAGTTAGCCAGGGTTGGACTGCTGCTGGAAGAAGGCTCGAGGTCTGAGTTCGCACTTCGCGTTCGCACCCTGCTTCATCCCTGCATGGCTGCGTTGCTGCGTAGCTCGGTACCTCCCCGTAACGTTCATTGTTCGAAGTGGCAACACGCTGGAATTCCACCTCACAATGCTCCAGCGATTGTTGGCTAGCAGCGCAATGCCAATTACGCAGTACGAGTGAGCATGGCCTGAAACAAGCAGCGTAAGGACCTCGGGGTGTGAACCACCGAAGTGAGGCAGGTGAAAGAGCTTCTGCACATCTGTGCCAGTTTTGAAGAAGCCACCAAATGATCAGTGCGGACAATGCCTTGTACAGATGAGCATTGTGATGATCTTAGTTCTGGAGAACGTCGTTTGGGACAATCTGAAACATCAGGTCCGCCAGGAACGGGGAGGAGACGGGGAACAGATGCGGAACGAGCCTTTCTCTCACGTCAAATCCACAAGGCGACCAGTTTCACAATTTAATACGGTCTTCATTAGGCAGTGGTTGGGGTCAGAGCTGTGAAGGTTGGGCACTCAGCTATCGGGATGCATCATCTCAGGCATAGCATGGCTGTGTTGAAGCTGTGCGGATGGCAGCCGGAGGAGGAGGAGGAGGGAGGTATTCTAGACACGATGTTACCGACGTCCTGCTTGGGGAAGAGGTTGGCGGACTTTGGAGGAGGAGGAGGAAGATGAGGAAGATCAGTTTGTAGTTGCCCTTCCGACCCAGAGGTTGGGAAATCAAGGCTCCATCTCTCACATGAGTGTTGGATGTCCATTTCTCCACCATGATCTCGTTAAGGCATCAAATTGAAACAACTGTTATGGGTGGCACCCTCCCTGGATACCCAGTACAAAACAAAAAATAGCACTTTCCTTCCACCCACCCAAATAGAGATAAAATGAGGAAATGGAGGACCTTGGCTGAGTTGATCAAATCGGAGACATCTGTTGGTCAGCTTTCAGTTCCCCAAATGTCACGGGTGGAAACTAACATCCAGCGACGTGACAGCAGGTAGCAAGTGCATGTAGGCGTTAGCTGAGCCTAGCTAGCAGGAAGCGTGGCAGAAGCCTAATGGGTTGACCTCTGGCAATCTTTGTTTTTCCACTCACCCAACGCATGCAATGCAGGGGACAATCCAAAACAGAGATCGAGAGATCAGCTTAAGATCATGGTGCACTACTATCTGCGTCTCACACCGATGTTTTTGCATGTGTTCGGACCCAATCGATTTGGGTATCCAAAAAGGAGAAATGGCCCGAGCTGGCTCGTACGCTAGAAGGTGTTGTCTGCCCAGCAGCCAGGTCATATTGAGCGACATTCCGCACAGTGGAGAGTCATTTCAGACAAAACGCCATCGGCTTTCCACAGCATAATGTGGAGCGTTTTGATTTCATCAGATGAATCAGCATGGATCTATGATGATGTTGTGCGCCGCCAACTTGCCGAGTCACCGAAATTAGATGACGGTCTACTTTCACAATTCTTTTCAAACAGAAATGGTCTCTTGAAAACTTTTTTTTAAAATGTCATTTCGTGTACTGCAATTTTTTATTCTCTTTTCCCAAAGTCATTTTGAATGGTTTTTGCTGTGGGGAGAATGTAAAAGACAGCAAGGTTTCATGACAAACACGTATTCCTTTACTACTTTATTTTAAGAAGTTTTCGCATTGTCAATGGTTTTTTGAGGTCACTGTTGCTGTGAGATACAGCAAATAATCATTGTCTTTGGGAACAGAAATGTGACTTCTAAGTGGATTTTTCTCCTCACAATTTTTAATAGTGGCTGAGAAGTATATTTATAATTTTTTGGGGTATGTTGCTGTGAGATCAGCTATAATTTGGTTACTTTTGGAATAAGAAATGTGGTTCCTAAGTGGCACATTTTTTATTTTTTTTTTTTTTTTCTCCCTTCCCCCCAAACCCAATTTTTAACTGTGGTGAGAAGTCATTTTTTATAATTATTTGGTGTCATGCTGCTTTGAAATGCAGCCAATACTAACAGATCCTATTATAAAAAATGTTGTTTGTAACAGACATTTAGTTCTTCACACATTGACCAAAGTGGATCAAGGGTCATGCTTTTTCTTTTTTTTTTTTGGATTATTTTTGGGGGGCATTTTGCTGTGCCCATGAGCATATATAATACAGGTCCTATTCTAAAAAATTGTTGTTTCTAACAGGAATTTGGGGGTCTTTATTTTTCACATGGACCAAAGTGGCTCCAAGGGTCATGCTTTGATTTTTTTGGGGGCACTTTGTGGACCATGCAGCTATACTACAGGTCTATTCTAAAAATGTTGTTTCTAACAGGACATTTGTTCCTTCACAATTGACAAGTGGCTCAAGGGCATGGTTTGATTTTTGGGTAGCATTTTGCTGTGACATGCAGCTTACTAAGTCCTATTCTAAACATGTTGTTTCTATAAGACATTTGTTTTTCCTTTATTCACATTGACCAAAGTGCCTCAAGGTCAGATTTAATTTTTGGGGGGATTTTGCTGTGACATTGCAGCTTATACTTACAGGTCCTTTTCTAAAAAATGTTGTTTCTAACAGAAATTTGTTCTGCACAATTGTCAAGAGTGGCTCAATGTTGATGGTGAGTCAGAAACAGGAATAGGTAGACACTGTTAATGGACACATATTGCAAAATGACTTGTTTTTGCAAGATCTTTAACATAGCTATCATCCTGTATTGAGACAACCGTTTTTTACAATGAAAAAAAGAGAACAAGACATGGTGGGATTCCATCTATATTTGTAAAAAGTGTTTTGTAGAATTAAAAGTACTAAAAAAACTTGCATGGTACAAAATAGCTGTTAAAAAAAATTCACTTGAAGTGTACAAGGGAGGTACAGGGAAAACTTGACCAGATGATAGGTTATTCAGAGTAATGCGAGTATGGAAGCACAGCCAGAGAACCAAGTAAGAGAACATTTCTCAGCAGTTGAGTAAAATGAGAAAAAGGAATGCCAAGTTAAAGGGCACCGGGTGTACAGGAGAGTTAACCACCTGTCATTTTCCAAGTGAAGCTCAATTGGACCACACTCATAAGGAGGGGCAAGCGTCACCAAGGTATTTACTGTGTTAGAGGAAGGACTGGAGTTCTCACACTTCGCTTCCGATCTCTGCCTTCAGGCACGAAGTTTTCGTTGCTGGTCATCAGGGCATTTTAACCTGCGTGTTATAAGATGAGGCACGCCAGGCATGGGCTTCACCGCACCCACTGAAACTCGTCCTGGGTATGATGTGGCCAGGGACAGGTATAGTCAATGTCCAGTGTTATCTAAAATGGTGAGTTGAAAGACTTCCTTTTCGTCACTTTTTAACATGTGGGGGGGTCATGCAGGTTTGGGGCTCATGCTGTGGCAGGACAGGTATAGTCAATGTCCAGTGAACCTAAAATGGTGGTTTTGAAAGGGACCCTTTTCCGGGGCACTTTTTAATTTGGGGGTCATGAGGTTTGGGGCTCATGCTGTGGCCCAGGACAGGTATAGTCAATGTCCTGTGAAATAAATAGGGTGGTTGAAAGATCCTATTTTCGGTCTTTTTTAATGTGGGGGTCATGCAGGTTTGGGGTCATGCTTTGGCCCAGGGATAGGTATAGTCAATGTCCAGTGTGAAAACTAACAAATGGTTGGTAGAAAGGACTCCCTTTTTCCGGCACTTTTTAATGTCGGGGTCATGCATAGGTTTGGGGCTCATGCTGTTTGGCCCAAGGGGACAGGTATAGTCAATGTCCAAGTGAAGTGAAACTAAAATGGTGTTGAAAGACTCCTTTTTCGGCACTTTTTAATGTGGGGGTCATGCAGGTTTGGGGCTCATGCTGGTTGGCCAAGGACAGGTATTGTCAATGTACAGTGAAACTTAAAATGGCTGGTTGGAAAGGACTATTTTTCCGGAATTTTTAAATGTGGGGGTCATGCAGGTTTGAGGGATATGCTGTGGCCCAGGACAGGTATAGCTCAATGTTCAGTGAAACTAAAATGGTGGTTGAAAGACTCCTTCTTTTCGCACTTTTAAATGTGGGGGTTCATATGCATGTTTGGGGCTCATGCTGTGGCCAGGACAGGTATAGTTAATGTTCCAGTGAAACTAAATGGTGGTTGAAAGACTTTTTTACGGGCTCTTTTTAAATGTGGGGGTCCATTGAGGTTTGGGGCTATGCTGGCGTGTGGCCCAGGAAGGTATAGTCAATGACAGTGAAACTAAAAATGGTGGTTGAAGACTCCTTTTTTCGGCACTTTTTAATGTGGGGGTAGACGGTTTGGGGTCATGCTGTGGCCAGGACAGGTTTAGTCACTGTCCTTAGTGAAAACTAAATTGGTGGTTGAAAAGACTCCTTTTTCCGGCACTTTTTTTAAATGTGGGGGAATGGCAGGTTTGGGGCTCATGTGAGTTCCAGGATAGGCGTATTCAATGTCCTGTTCAAGTAATACATGGATGTTCTTCAATTCATACTGCCTTCTGGCCACTTTTTAATTTGTGGGTGATGCAGGTTTAAGGGTCAGGCTGTGTACAAGACAGGGATAAAGTAAATGGTCTGGACTTTTTTTTCTGTGGATTTTATAACCTAACGTGTGTTACCCTATTGATGTAGCAAGTACTCCATTTGACTGTTGTGGATGTGAATTTAGTTCTCCATGCCTGTGTTTGGGTGTAATATTGAAGGTGTTGATGCTCTCCCATAGGACTTAATGCGTCATCGCGATATTCGATGCTCACTATCGTAAAAACCTTATCGGATAGCGGCGATATGCCTATCGATCGATCTCGTAGCAATGCATCGCTAACACTCTGTAGTGAGGGGGTAGAGCACTTGATATGTCTGTGATCCATGTCCACGGATTCAGCTCTTGAGGAGGCGAAGAGTCGGTGGAAACTGGAGACTCTTTTACGCTTGTTGAGCATTTCCGAGAGGATTGAAGAGACGACAGAACTCGGTAATTTGTAGGCTGGGTTTTCTTTGGGATTTTTCTTGAGTGCTCGATATTATGTAGCGTACGACGAGAGTGAGAGTTATACACTCCAACCTTTTTTTTTTCTCTTTTTTACTTTGTTTTCAACTTGTCGTGACTTTGTTTTCAACTTTTTGTGACTTTGCTTTCAACTTTTTTGTGACTTTGCTTTCAACTTTTTGTGACTCTGTTTTCAACTTTTTGTGACTTTGTTTTCAACTTTATGTGACTTTATTTTCAACTTTAGATGACTCTGTCTTCAACTTTTTGCGACTGTGTTATCAACTTTTTGTGAGTTTGTTTTCAACTTTTTACGACTTTGTTTCCAACTTTTTGCGACTTTGTAATCAACTTTTTTGTGACTTTGTTTGCAACTTTATGTGACTTTGTTTGCAACTTTATGTGACTTTGTTTTCAACTTTTTGTGACTTGGGTTTCAACTTCTTGTGACTTGGTTTTCAACTTCTTGTGACTTGGTTTTCAACTTCTTGTGACTTTGTTCTCAACTTTTGTGGATTTGTTTTCAGTTTAAGTGATTTATTTTCAACTTTTTGTGACTTGGTTTTCAACTTCTTGTGACTTTGTTTTCAACTTTTTGTGACTTTGTTTTCAGCTTTATGTGACTTTATTTTCAACTTTTTGTGACTTTGTTTTCAACTTTATGTGTCTTTATTTTCAACTTTTTGTGACTTTGTTTTCAACTTTTTTTATTTTATTTATTTTTTTGTGATTTTTTTTTGTGATTTTTTTTTTCATTTTTCCCCCTCCCCCTTCCAACTTCCACTTCTCTAGCTTTGTCCACAGGACTTAAGTAGGAAAGAAGGAGTGATCACACTTTAGGGCGACATGTATGAAGCATAGCGGGTCGGGGCGTTGCTTTTCGCTCAGTTTCCGGCGAAATTGCGCCTGATTTAGGTCGGGGCGGGGCGCGCTCATACATCCAATGTAAAGTTCGCGGCGTCGCAGAGGTTAGGCACAGTGATTCACGTGCGGGACTTTGGCGCAGTGCGGCGCTGGCTGCAGATTCGCCGCCGGAGGTAGGGCGGTCATTGCGGGGAAGGAAAAGTCCGCCGGCTCGCAGTGTGTGGCACAGTGCGGGGACACTGACATGGGCGCAGTGCAGGGACTTAGCTCGTGCGGGATGCGCGAAAATTTGTTGATGCGAGACAGGTGGAGAACAGCGAGAAATATATTTCAACTGCTCGGTGCGGGTACGTTATGAATCAAAAAGCCTTTATAAAGGGTTAACAATCTCGAAAAAGAACATGAAACTAAAAGTAAAAAATACATATCAAAATCACTTTCAATATTTATTAGAATTAGGAATTGAAATTGCCGGGACAATAAGGTAAATTTCAATTCCTAGAAAGCTTATTTTCATTGGTCGGCATAAACCTCAATCAGAATTGGAGCGCATATTCTGATTGGTACGAGATTAGCCAAGCCCCCGCTAGCTCAACCAATCAGCTTCTTTTCGCATTTTTACTGTATTTTGAAATGTCCGCCTTGATTTTGATTGGTCAATCGTTTCCATGGTTTTTAATGGTTCATGTTGCTCTTTTCTGATTGGCCTGGTTTATGCCGACAATGAGAATAGCTTTCAGAATTTGAATACTGTATTTCCGGCAATATCCAAGATACCTAAAACTAATCAACCGATTTCTTGATATTGCGGCTCTAATTTTGGAGAGGGATTTTTTTTTTATTATGTTTAATTTTGAGGTTCAGCTCTTTTCTGACACTGTTTTCCGCCTTTATAAAGGCGATTTTTTCGGATTCATACTCCTGCTGCAAGGAGCGGAGCGCCGAGATTTCTGTTGCGATCTTCTATCTGCTTCCTCGCATGTTCCGATCCTGCTTCACTTCGCCGCCGGAGCATTTAGACCAGAATCAACCAGGTCTGCCTGTCGGAGCTGCCGAGCGCTGCACTGCGCCTCGCTTTGCCAACTCGCGATCGTACATGCCTCGGAGTATACGAGCGCGCCGCGTCCCGCCCCGGAACGCCTACACTGCGTCCACACCGCGCCCATTGCCCGCCCCTTCATGCAGGGCGCAGCTGAAAGTGGCGAGCGCTGCGCCTAACACCGCATCCCTGCGTCCGACAGGGGGATTCGGGCCGGGAGGCGCAGGTTATGCCAAAAAACAGGCGTAAAGCCCGTTCATACATGTCGCTCTTAGTGTCCACACTAATCTGTTGCTGCAATACTGCTGGGCTCAAATTTTTATATGGCTGTTCAGAAGAGCACCAGTAAACTAGGGCTTAGGTGTCTAGTAGGGACTGAGGACTCCTATGTAGGCTGGTATCCCCACCAACACAGGGTGAAAATGCAGAGTGCTGTTCAGGCTGAGAGGCAAGGCAATTCACATGCAGGAGGATGTTAAACAGGTGTGGAGTCCCCTTTTGTGACAGGAGAAGGAAACAAGTGTGCTAGCCGTGTACACTGAGTCCAATCCACGTGGTGTATGTGGGCTCCAGAACTCACTCGGGTGAGTGTACAGCCTCACAGCAGCCCGCTCAGAGAGGTGAATATGTTAAGTAGTGCAGCGGGAATTCCTGAGCCCTGTTGCCCAACGTGGTCCCTGCGATCCCGCAGATGGAATCAGCCGCGGTGTGCGGGGGAGTCGGCGAGCTCCGACAGAACCCCGGGATCCACGAGCGGCAAGAGCCGCAGAGTGCAGTGACAGAGGTGACCGACGGTAAGGAGACCTCCGGTCAGTGAGACGCGGCCAGGGATCGACCCGGGAGACTGGGACAGCTCTCTGCACGGGTAAGACGCTGGTTTAAGCAGCTGACAAGCCGCGGCTTTTTACTTAGCTCTACTGAGGCGGATCACGGTCCCACAGGTTCCTCCAGCAGCCAGGCACAAAGCGCGTGATGCGGCTCCTTAATGGCCGACACTTCCGGCTCAGCGGTGCGTGTGCCGAGGTTCAGTGATGGCGGAATGTCCTTGTATAGAACATGAATCCTCGCTCCTAGGCAAAGATGAAGCTCTTTAGAGCCTTAGTAGCCTTTGGCCAAGTGCTGGGTGCAAAAGTCCCCCAGAAGGAGGTTTAATTGAGCCGTTATAAGGGTCCAGACGGGAGAGCCCACTCACCGCACGTTCTTTTACATCGCCCGCTAGGCTACACCCCCGGGGGACAAGGCTTTTTGATTGGTTTTAAATCAGTTTTTTGGAAGGCAGGGTGAAGAAAATCCTGCAATCCTATTGGTGTTTTTTCATTTTATTTTTACAGGGCTCAGCATGTAGTATATGTGACAAGTTAGTTTTACTCTGTGGGTTGATATGATTATGGCAATACCCAATTTATATAGTTTTTTAATGTTGAAGCGCTTTAAAAAAACGTGTTTTTATTGTGTAAAACAATATTTATGCATTGCTATCTTCTGTTAGCCATAACTTTTTTTTTTTTTTTCATATAGAGAGCTGTGTAAGGGTTTTTTTGTGGGATAGACTGACTTTATATTTGGCACCACCCTGCCATTTATATGAGTTTTTGATCGCTTTTTATTTTATTTTATGTGCTGCGGGATGAACAAAAATCTCAATTCTATGATTTGCTGAAAAACATATGAGTCCATCCAGCACTCGATCCTTTTAAAAAGTACGAATCTTTATGGTTCCATGTTTAAAAGACAAAAAGCAAAATACAACATAGTAAAGCTTGATGCGTTTCGAGTCTAAATATTGTTACAGACCCTTAATCATAGCCTAACAAACTAAAAAAGCTACTTCCTTAAATAGTGTGGCACATCCGGCAAAAATATAAATAAATAAATTTAGTTGTTGTGTGGCAGTAGATTTGGGACATTGTGTGCCAATTCCTTTTGGGTTTTATGAGTTACATAATGCATTATTTACTTTGTACTTAAACTGAGGATAAACTTATGTGCAATGTGCCTTGTACTTTGCTGCCAAGTTCTTGCTAACGAATGCGTATGAGGGTTTGGTATTCACAATTACTATCAGTTGCTTCTGAAAATTACAGGAACTATGGGGGCATGTATGAAGCTGCCATTTTCTCGTGTTTTCGAGTCTAAACTGCGCCTTATGTATGCCGGTGGGCGAAGTGCACTCATAAATGTGGTGTAAACTTCGACGCCTCCGGCAGACAGACCACATTGAAATAGGTCTGCCTGTCGGAACTGTAATGCGCCTCACTTCATACATGCGTCGGAGTTTTCAAATGTTGTGCGTCCAGCCCCAGAATGCCCACAGCACGCCCCTTCATGTTAGGCGCATTACAAAGTGGCGAAGCTTTTGCAGAATGCGCCTAACACATAGGGTTGGTGCATCCGACAGCGGAGCTGACACAGTGAGGTGCATTATACGCCAGAAAAGAAGTGATAAGCCCAATCATTCATGTCCCCATATGTTAGAAGAGCCCCCCAGCCCGCCTCCTCATACCACCAGGCTGCAAAAAAACAGTGTAGTCCACACCTGACAAAGCCAGGGGAGAGGAGAGTGGCGCAAATGGAAGCTCATTTTAAAAGACCATAAATTAAAAAACAAAAATAGCTCACAATTAGAGCTGTCATAGTCTGTCATAATCAGACAAGTGTAAGGATTTTAGGTGTCCCTGATGTTCCATGAACACTTCCTAAAGCCCCAGGAACACCTCCTAAAGCCCCAGGAACATCTCCTAAAGCCTGCTACTACCAAGGGGCTTAATTTAATCTGCTAGGGTCACACATGATGGATCTTCACGGCATTGTGCAATGCACTATGACACCAAGAATCTATCCATCCATACTGAGAGAAAATCATGTCCACACTGTTGCCTCCACAGAGGATTAAGTATTTTCCATAGACAGGAGAGATAGCGCTAAACAAGGGCTCTGTTGCATTACTGGTCTCTGCATGCACCTTTGGTGGGAGCCAGTGCTACGCGACTTCCATGTCACAACCTCTGTCTGCCCTACCCCTTGCAATAGAGAACAATAGTGCCAAAAAACCATGAGAAATTTTGTTGCCATAAGAAGCTGACCCATGAAGGTCCTTTATTCAATGAAGTACTGCCTGGATTGTTCCCATTATCGATTTTGTATATAGTAAGGACGTCTCCCCACGGCAGGTTTTTTAGTCGTTATTACAGACAGTTTTCGGATTTGAAAACCATCTGTAAACTGACTGGCAACCTTTTTCATTGATTTAAACAGAAAATCCATTCAGCAGTCCCCACTGCACAGATTTTCACACTGCTGGCATTCCTAAAAACTTAGATCATTCTTCCGTCTGATTTACGGGCAGAACATAAACATGTCAGTGGTTGAGAGGGACGGACGAATCCGCAAAACCGGACAGAACCACCCCCCACAACCTGATACACAATGTCAAAATACCGGTCAGATTCTTTTAATCATAATCCGGCCGGTATTTTAACCTGCCGTGGGGACACATCCTTAGGGAGGTAAACTGTACTCCAGCCAAATCAGAGACTTTAAAATTGGTTAGTATATAAGAGGGGACAAAACCGCCTCTCAAACACAAACATTGTGAACCACATTTATATACCCTTAAAGGGGTTGTCTCACTACAAGGATTGCTTTTATGTTAAAGATCTTGCAAAATCAAGTCACTTTGCAATATGTGTCCATTAACAGTGTCCTACCTATTCCTAGATATCCTCTCTTGTATTTACTGCATCAGCTCCTCAGGTTGCTATAGCTACAGACTTGTTCAATCTCTCATGATAGGCTGCCAGCACTGGTGGCTATAGTTACAGATCTACTGCAGCCTAGTAGAAGCCAGTAAACATGCCCCTGAATTCAAAGTGAAACCAAGAAAACAGGACTGAGGTAAGATGAATCAATGAATCAATGTAGTGAGACAACCCCTTTAAGAGAGGAACTGTAACCTGTCATTTATTGCTACAGAAATTTCATTGAATAAAGAAGTATGAAAGTTCACAAGTGTCTGGTTGCTTTCAATTGCACCAACGCTGTGGGCACCCCAATACCTGTACCCTGACAACACCCCCATGGGAGTGCCTCAGAGTCATAGACTGTCTACACAAGTGCAACCTACCTATTGATAATGGTTGTGAACACAAGACAGGTGTCTAGTGGACCAGCACTCCACTTCATCCACTGTGACAATACTATTTGCTGTCTTTGGAATTAGCAGTCCAAGCTCGCCCTTCTGCAACATCTAGTGCCCTCCTGTGGCTTATGACGTGTCTTTACTTTGAGTAAAGGATGCCTGAAAATTGCCTTCTTGTAGTCCTTACCTTAGTTACACTTAGTTCATCTTTTGCATGCATATGAATTGAAAGTCTGCGTGTGCATGATAAATAAAAGATTAATTAAGTAAATTACTAATATTGTTTTCTTTTTAGGAAGCTCTTTTCTCCACTGTACAAATTTATTCTGGGTCCCCAAAGGCTGCATTATAGCAGTTATCACATATTTGTAAGATTAAAAAATGTGCTGGGGTGTCAAGCATAAGTATAATCCAGCTAATTTTTTACTTATTACATTTTCTTTAAGATGCAATTAAGTCACTGCATCCTTCTGTTAGTCTCTCTTTTCTCCTTACTCCACTGTGATGTGTATTTAATGTGCATCTTAATGATTTTATTACAATGGGGTAATTACATAATTGCAATTTATTACCAGAAGCTCTCTTGATATTGTGTATTAACAGAAAGCCTACAAAAGTGAGAGTTTAGGATCAGGGACTTAAGACTAAGGGCGAAATACATGAATGGGGCTGCGCTTTCTTTCTAACATGCTTTAAGCCCAAAAAAAGGCGTAGCCCTGTCCAATAGATGCATGAACTGTCTGATGCCAGAATCTGGAGCAAGCTTCAACAGACCCAACTTTTTTGTATGCGCCAATTCTATAGGTCGTGTGGCGCCCAATTTGTACAGCGTGCCACATTTATGAATGATTCACAACAAAATGTGGCATGAAACTGTCGCAGCAATCCATACCAATTACATTGTGCCGAGGATGAGACAAGTTTTGTCGCATACACTCTATAGGACACTTTTTGGTGCATAAAGGTGTCTCGCAACGGTACACATTTATAAAGTGCTGAGAGACACTTAAATACATACTGACAAATGTTACGCTAACTTACTGAGAAGTACGACTATCAAGGTGCCACTTTTCATACATGTTCCCCCAAATGGTTTGAAGTAGGATGAGAATCCTATTTTTTGCCTCTTTTCAGGTGCTATTTAGACATTTTCCATCAGTGTTTAGTCATCTTGTAGAGTTCTACTAAGTCTTGGTTCACGTTGCCGAGGTGCAAACAGACACAAAAGAATACTTTTCACGGACCCCCTAAACTACAATGGGTCTATTTGGATTCCGTCGTGGTGTCCATTGTCTGGATGGAAAAAAAATAATGCAACTTTCTGCACTCTTTTTTCTGTTATTCCCAATGGAACATGCTATGTAGATCTGAATCAAGCCTAACAGACACATAAAGATTATCAGAACATTTGCTGAAAGTGTAAGTCCTTTATGTTCGTTTTATCAATACCCTAAGTGGGTTTTGTGCAATCAGCATAAGTCCTTACAGGTAATACAGGGGGTCCTTCTTTCAGGACCCTTATCAATTAGTCACCACAGTGGGCACCAGTGTCCATGCAAATTGTAAATTTGAGGTGCGAGCTAACTTTGTTTTTTTCAAGGTTCCTCTATAGGTTAATGCTGATCACAGTGTGTTTTCCACCAGTGAAAATTTTGTGATTGTCTTATCGGGGGGCTGTTCTTACTGCAAGGCTTTGTTTTGTATGAACAGCTGCTTTGAGCAACATCACAACACCAATTTTTACCTCTCCTTATTTGTTGTGAGCTCCCTTTGCCTTTGACACTGGAATGTAGAGAAAGGTTAAAGTCTAGACATCTCTGATTGTTTTAGTGGGGTTCTGCTTTAACTAAAAGTAAAAAAAAAAAAAAGTTTTACTTGACAAAGAAATCTTGCATTAAGAGCTACTAAATTTTGACACGTGTTCACGTGTCAAAATTTTTCATCAAAAAATTTATTATGGATCCTGCAAGATTTACAGCATACTTTGGATTAATGTAATAGATTTTCACTTTGTACTATATTTTACCAATTGTGATGCAGTTTTGGACACGATTTAGCTGCATTTAATGCATCCTGGCTATACAACACATCCTGCAGAATCCATGCAAAAACCCGTTTAACATGTGAAATGTAACTTAATTTTTCTACCTGTGCATATTTACGAATACACATGAAAAATATTTGCTGTATAGAGATGCAGAGTTTAACTTGACAGTGATATCCAAGCTTTTTATTCTGGCTGCTCTTATCACTAACCAAGGGCTTTTTAAAAGAAATGAAAAAGTTAAGAAACCATTTGGTGTCGTGACATAACGGTGTATTATCTGCCAAGTTTGTTTGTTACATCTGTATAATTATGTAGTATTGTACTGCATGAATTACCATAGAAAATCATGGGATGCAGTTTAGGGGTGGAAATTAGTCGATGCGGACACGGATTTGGGGAGCTGCGCACAAAAATTCTAAGGGTTTTTCGCTAGTGAAAAAGGCCCAAAATTTTCCCTTTGAACCTTTGCCTTTTTTAGCACTCCTTTTGGTTATGCGACAGAAAAACTTTTTTTTTTTCATTTTCCAAAGAAGTAATTTTTATTAAAAAATGCAACAGCAGTACAAGAGAAAAGAAAAAAATGCCAGTCCTTTCTGAATTCACTTAGTAAATAGACATAAAATTCTTTTAAACTTTTTAAAAGGGGCTTAATTAACCTCATGAAATAACACAATGCCCGGATTGGTCCAAAAGAAAAAAGTTATATAAAAATTACTTTATTGTGATAGGGGTTTACAGATTGCATAGTTTATCAAAAACAAAAAATATCTCGACCCTTCATTAAAACAGAAAAATAAAAAACTAAGTGCTGCCAATTATCACACCCGGGAGGCCCCCCCGGGCCCACAACTTCTTTCTATACTAGCAAGGAAAGCCCCCAAAAGAACAAAGAAGGTCTTAAGGGGTTTGGAGTATTCAGGGAAATTGAAGGGAGCCCAATCCCTCCATGTCCAGTGCTTGTCCGGGAGGTGAAAAATTTCTCCCTTGATTTTTTTTTCCCCCCCATTCTCTTTGATAAAAATTCCCCCCAAACCAGATGTGATCGACGGAGTTAGGTGGATTCCAAAGTCTGGGATAGAACCTTGCTGCTACTAAAAGAAGACAGAGACCCCCTTTTGGGGCATAGGTGCTTTTGGGGGAACTTAAAAAAAAGGAGCACAGAGGGATCATTCTGAAAGGGTTTTTTCCCCGAAATTTAAATTTAAATTATGTAAACACTCGGGGCCAAAAAGATGGATCCCATACACCCCTACCAGATATGGGTCATTTCCCCCTGTTTTCCCCCTCCCAGCAACAGATGGATGAGGGATAAGTTTATTAAGGAGGGTTGGACCCAAACATCAGACAGAACGAAATTTGTTCGGGATTCGGCAAGAACCGTGCCCTATGTTTTAAAAAATCTTTTTTTCCCCATTCGTCACGTAAATAAGTTTTTAGGTTTCGTCTCCCATCGTTTTTGAAAGGGGGGTTTGTATGGGGTTAAGGTATTTTTTTATCGTTATTATCTGAGGTGAGATGGGCTGGATTTCTTAAGCACTAGTGTTAAAATTCTTTTAACCCATGAAAATCTAGTTTCTTTTTATAACGGTAAAAATGCGATTTGCATAACTGAAACCACGTTTGGGTGTTCTCCTCGAAATTTTAAGTGTTTCATAAGTTTTAAAAGGGGGGTGGTGTCCAGAAAGCTAAAAATTGGGGTTCGATCTTTTGGCCTTTTTGATATGCAAGGGGAAAATAGATTTGATAGGGCGTATTCCCTTTTTTCGGGATAAGGGCCCCGTCTGGGAAGAAAGCCTATATTTGGCCATACACTCTGAATAAAAAGAGTGATTCTGGAAACAAGGGATATTTGTGGTTTTAATTTGTTCCTATCAGAGTATAGTGTCCAGGTAGAGCGAAATGGGAGGTTTATTGCCTCCCATCAAACCCAACTTTTTGTTGTGTATGGTGGAACAACATACTCGGGGCGGCCCCCGACATAGTATGTTTGATGTCCGGCAAACCCAACCCACCCTTTTTTTTGGGATCAAATCAAAGTCTCGCAAATTCGGCCTTTCCACCCATATGAAGTGAAAGATGTTTATTAACCGGAAAAAGGTCTTAGGAAGCTTAAGGGGGTTTGTCTGGAAAAGGTATGCTGGAAGATATTCATCTTTACTTTTCCCACCCCCCCACCCAAAGAAATCTTTTTTCCCACTGCTAAGGTCGCTTTTATAGAAGTTAAAGGGGGCATAGTTGGGTCTATACAAGTGTTGTGAGCGGGATTTGTATCCCAGGTAAAAAAAAGTTTGCTTAGCCCATTTAAAAGGGAAAGTTATTTTTATTGAGTCCACACAACTGGGGGGTTTAAATTTTTAAATGAAATTTCTTTTAGAAAATTTACTTTGAATTTACAAAGTTGGCCAAAATTCCCTTTTGGGATATTCATTAAAGGGGAGAGATGAAACGATGTGCAAGAAAAAAAGGGGTCATTCGAATCAAGATTTGTATTGCGACCGTTTTTTGGGTACCTCTCACTCTCCTTTTTTTGGATGGCTGATCAATTTTCCTAATAATGACATTAAAATAGGTGATAGCGGACACCCTGTGGTTCCGTTGCGGATCTGAAACGGCTGGAAAGGGCCCCATTTTTTCTTTTGGGCAAGGGGCTGATACGGGCAAGGATTCTGTGCATCAAAAACGGGCCCCCACCCAAATGTTGACAGGCAACTGCAAAAACGCCTCTACTCTGTCAAATTTTTCCCCTCCGCACCAGCGATGGACATCGGGTGGTTTTGATGAAATGTGTTTTTAGAAAAAGTTTTTAGGGTATTTCCCGTTTCCCCTTGTGGGCGAATCCCACCTGATAAAAATGTTTGTTCCCAAATTGAATTTAGTCCAGGTTTCTTTTGCAAAAAATTTTTATCGGTTTTTAAAAAAGCAAAAAGGGTCTATAGCTGGGCAAGCATTGGGCTTTACCTGGTTTGGGGGATTACAGTGATATGGGGTTTAAAAAAGGGAAAAGGGCGGGAAAAGTTGGATTGGGAAATTGGAAAATATCAACAAGGGGTTGCTAGTATTTCCCCTTAAAGGTTTGAAAAATATTGCAGTATACCCTCAGGGCCGGGGACTCTTCCTCAGTAGGAAGAAAGGGCTGTTTGAATTACGGTGAAAATGGGACTTAAGAGAAAGTTTTTTGGAGAGCCCTTTTCGCAGTGAAGTTTCTTCAAAATCCCTCCAGAGAATCTGAAGAGTGGTTACACCTAGGGAGTTGTACACCCTGATAGAAGAAGGGGAATTTTTCCCAAAAATTGGGGGGTGGTGGTACAATATGACCAGTTGGGTTTTTAATAGAGGAGATAAAAAAAGGGGCTCTTTTTCAGGGAGCGCACGGCTAACTTTTCGCAGGCTTTTTGCTCCACTTTAAATAAAAAATGTGCGCTTATCGTTGAAGCGCGTTTTTTTTGTAAAAAGGGGGCTTTTAATTTCTGTCTGACCGTGTGTTTCCGCGTTCATTTTTCTGAAAGTGGGGATTTTAGAGCTGTCCCAATAAGACAGTTTGAGAAAGGCATTTTGCAGTTGGCGCTGCTTCTTTTTTGGCCTCGACCCTTTTATTAAAACCCTCGCACCCCCACTTCAAGTTTCCCCTTTTTAATCGGGGTGAAAGGGATCGTGCATGTATTTGTGTGAAATTTAATCTTTTGGGAAATTTCCGCCGCAAGGGGCATCTTTTAGGACGTTCTTTAAAGCTTCCATGTAAATTGTTTGCGCTACTTATGGAAAGTGGGAGTTCCAATTTTCTGGAGCATGGTCAGAAAACAATTATTCCTATAAAATTTTTTTTGGAGATACAAAGGAGCTGTAAAAAAATGTAGTCAAATCACGTAAGACTTTATGGGGTTTGAATAAAAGGGTATATTCCCTCATGTTGGGTGGCTGACCCCAAGTACATTAGCTGCATACTATTAAAAAATTTTTTTATTTTTTTTAGTTGTTCCTGATGTAGTGGATGTGAAAAAAGGGAGTGTAACCCGGGTAAAGGGGCTAAATTGAAGTCCCCCACAATTTTTTTTTTTCCCTTGGATAATTTTTTTTTTTATCAGCTCCTTTTTATAAGAAAGGGGTTGCCCGGGGTTGGGGCTATATTTTTGCAAAGTTAGTGTTTCTCATTCACAAGGGGGGCAAAAGACTTACCGGGGGGTTTTCTGTTTTGACCCTAGTCTTTGCTGGGAGATTTTTATGTTAATTTTGCCACCCCCTTTGTTTTGGGAGTGGGGTTTTACCCTGCACCATTGGGGAAGTTTTTATTTTTAAAAGTGAAGATGCCAGAAAAAAAGGTGGGTTTCCTGAACACATAATATTTTAAAACCTTTCTGCTTTGCATGTTGAAAGAATTTGGGTTTTTTCCCCGGGGACGTGAATCCCTTAACTTTAAAGGGATACTATGTGTAACTAGTCTTAGAAAAAAAAATGTTAAATTGTTTTGTCACCCCCAGGGCCCCCCCAAAAAACGCACAAAAACAGCAAAAAATTACAACATATAAAACATAGCTAACTTTAACTCAAATGAAAAGCCTAACATAAATGGTAAGGCAAAAAAAAATTAGCAAACCGTGCAGCAAATCTTTGCTGCAAAAGCGAGCATGAAAACTTCAGAAAGGGGAGGCAGACGGCTTCAAACCCATGGGCCTTTTCTAATTCAATCTAAACTGTTATCTCAGTGATAGACCAAAAAGTGAAAAAAACAGAAAGATATAATTTCTAGGGTCCTTCATATTTTTATGTGTTATGACCCCTAGGAAAAGCAATATAAAACTTTCTTAGTTAAGACCCTTCACGGCGTTTGTAATGCAATCCTCTTTTTTTCTGTGGCTCCACTTTTTAAAGGGGGCTACAGTCTTAGGCGTGTATGGGGTCTTTGTTCTTTTGGGATGCAAACGATGTCCTCTTGGGGGGTAGTGCTTTCGCCCGCGGTTTAGGTTTGTGTGAAAGAGTGCCCCAGTCTGCAAGGTCACTGGGGTAGCTTAAGGCAAAAGGAAAATTTTTGGTAAGTCCGGTGTTTTAAAGGAGACGTGCAAGCATTGGCGGAATGGGCAAATGGAAACCCCCAAAAGGGTATGTAATTTGTTTGCCGTAGCCCATAGTTGGTCTGGTTGCAGCTCTTAGTTGTAATCCGCTGTAGATCAGGAAATACGAGATCTTGGCTCCTTCAAAAAAGATAGCGGGGATGGTTCGAGCCTTTTTCATAATTTTTTTTTTCCGAAAAAATGAATAGGGGCAAATCACATCACTTGGGGCTGGGTCTTGACTTTGAGGGGGCAGCGCCGGGGTGCCCTATCTTTTTCGAATGTGAATCCTCACTTTTCCCCGTATGAATTTAACAACTTTTTAGTGATTGCCTAATGCTTTTGGGCTTTTTGTTTCTGGAAGTCCTCTCCTCTTTTCATTTTTCCCTTTTTTGGATTTCTAAATCATCTAAGTGTCAGAACGTTGTTGGGGTTGCTTTTTGGTTTTTCAAAGGGATTGAGATCATGGGTAGCGCACGAAGTTGGGGTGATTAGTTTTGAAAATTACCTCAAGGGTGAGACTCAGATAACCCTGTGAACCTGCTTCAGGGACTTTTTAAGTCATGGGCCCGTGCGACAGATCACTCTTTGTTTGGAACAAGAAGACAGCCCTCAATTTTAGGGTACTCTTTTTGCGAGCAAAGCTTTTTCCCTGATATGTTGGTGAAGCAATCGAATTTCCTTTATAATTAGGAAACACTTTTCAGCAGGGTTATCCCCCTTTGGAGAGAATTCGGCTGGGAAACCTGGGTTTAGCCGTACTGCAGCCTTGGCTTCAGGGGGTTTAAGCCTCTATGTTGTATAACAAGGGATTTGGGCTGGCAACAGACCTAACAAAGGGTCCATTACAATCCCTTTAAATGAGTGGTGAGAGGCTTGGTGAAAATCTTGGGAGGCACATGGCAGGGGATGATTAATGTAGCATTTTTGTATTCACCTTTATGCCCGTTCCTGAAAAAAGGTCTCCTTGGTCTGAGCACTGCCCCAGGGTTTTCCCCATCTCCCCCGGCTTTTTCAGGATACTCTTACCTCTTCAGAGGATGAAGTTTGTAACAGCCTGCTTGCTGTCCTTGGCGCTTAGGTTCTCTTCCTTGGAAGGGTTTCCCCTCAGTACACTATCTCCCCTCTGCTGCTGCCCGGGGGGCGGGGGCTCAGGAGGGATCTGCTGTCTGTGCACGCCTTTTTTGCCTTTCGCCCACCTTTTGGGGGAGAGGCTGTGAGACCTGCAGGTTCTTGCCCGACTGCCCGGAATCGGTGCGGCCCCGGGAAGTGCACCCCTTTGGGGGGCTTGCCCTGAGGTGCTGCAAACCTCCAGAGGGGAAAAAAAGTTGGGGATAGAGATCTCTCTGCGAGGCTTTTATAGACCTTTTTAGGGTCTTTTTTTGGGTTTTGGCCCTATAAAATGTGGGGCCCTTGGTTTTTAACGGCCCCGGGGGGAGTCTCTAGCGTGTCGTCCTCTACATGGCACCCCCCCCCCAGAAAAACTATTATTTTTTTACCTTCCGGGTAGCAGAAACCCTAAATATTCCATTACAGCTTTCATTTGATTTGGGTTTTATTCACACTTCATTAAACTGGGATATGGAAGAATTTTAAAAATGGGCAAGGGATACATTTTACCACTTAAACTTCTGCCTGGAATAACCTACTTTACAGCGCTGTAAGAGTGAAAAGTATGTCAATGCATACTGGCCTACATATAGCAAAAGGAAACTCATAGAAAAAGCTGGGTTCGTAGGGCGCTATGCATATGCTTGACTTTTGCACTAGTAGCTTTTTTGAGGCACACATGGAACAGTGAAATACAATCCTAGTTCCCAAAAAAGTTGAGACCCTGTGTAAATAAGTAAACAAAACGAGTAAAAAAATCAATTTTTAAAAATTTGATTTTTACCGTTTCATTTTAAAAACCCTCTGAAAAAAGTTGGGACAGGGTTAACAAAAAGCTGCAAAGTGAGTGTTACAAATGAAAAACATCTGGAGGGTCAATTTTCAACTGACATGACTGTGTATAAAAAGAGCAGGTTGGAGAAGCAGAGTGTCCCAAAAGCAGAGAACATCAGAGGCTCACTGCATCTTAAAATTGTATAGCAATTTCTGAAAATTAAAAAATTTAAAAAACTTGATATCCCCATATAAATGATAAAATCATCAAAGATTCAAAGAATCCGAAGAAATCCTCGTGTATCAAGGACAAAGTTCAGATTGAATGCTTGTGATATACAAGCCCTTAGGTGGCACTGCATTTAAAACTAGCATGGTCATGCAAATTATCTCATGGGATCATGAATACTACCAGAAATCACTGTCCATGAACACAATTTGCTGTGTAATCTATAAATGCAAGTTAAAGCTCTATCATACAAAGTAGATGTCATGGGGGCTGGCGCGGGTGCCGCGGTACCCCGCGGCCGCTTCCCTGCTGCCCGGTCCCTGGCCTGGGGGCCCCTTACCCTCCACCTCCTTGAACGCGCCCTGCCTGTCCCCCGCCCCCGGGGCGTCCCCTGCTTGGCCTGCAGCGAGGCTGGGTGGTTTAAAGGGCCAGCGCACCATTAAATTTGTTTTTTTACGGCCGCTTTCCTTTTTTTAGGAATTTCCCCCCCAGGTCCTTCCTTTTTGGTTCTATTTCTGAGAGTGTTAAGCCGTTGAATACCCTTACCAGTCTTTCCACATTTCCTGACCTCCTTTTTTGCCGCTGCCTCCTTCGCCTCTGGGGCCGGGAACCTCTGCCCCTGTTTCCTCCTCCGCCTTCCCCGAACGTCCCGCCCCAGGTGTCAAACGTCCGTGACCCCCATTTATCCAAAAAGGGAAATGTTTGTTTAACGACCTCATTTGCCCTTCCTGGGGTTTCTCTCTCGGGTAAGGGCCCCGAGGTCCCCCAAAGTCTCGTCCAATACCCGCGTGGGCCTTCCCTTCCAATGCTTTTTGGGGGCCAAAAATTTCAAACTTTATCCCGATTTTTCCCCAAAAGCCCAAGAAGATTTTTCAAAAGGCCTTTGTCCACTTCCGCCCGGACCCGAGCGCCCCCTTTTCTAATGTGGACGCCCTTTTTTGCATCGTCCTTAAAGGGGCATTGGAATCGGGGTATTGCGGCAACTCCTGAAAATTCCCCCGCCCCAAAAATTTAAAAACGGAGAAAAAAATTTTTAAAAGGGGGTTTTGTTTGCCCTAGAAAATGGGCCCCGGGTTTGGGGGTTTTTTACCCCAACAAAATTTACCCGTCCCCTTTTTTTCTATCGCAGGCCCCCTTGTAAGTTATGTTTTGGGCCATGGATCAAAAAAGTGGTTTGGGGGGAATGGCCTGGTTAAAAATCAAAGGGGGAAAATCACATAAGTTGAGATTTAAACATTTTTGAAAATAAAAACATTGCAAACAAAACCCGAAGTCCTCAGGCCTTTTCACGGGACCGGGTTTGTTTGCACTCTCCGCCTTTTGGTTTTTTCCGGGACTTTCGTTCTGGGGCCCAGGTGCCCTTTTCTTTTTCAGGCTTTTTTCCTTTTAACTTGGGGTTATGACCAGGGAAAACCTACTACCCTCCCCAAGCCGGGAAGCCAGGGGGGGGACTTTTTTGCCCCTTTTATTTTTCTCCCCCCTTTCGGCCCTGCGGAACGTCAGCGGCCCTCTCAGTCCCGGCCGGGGGGCTTGGACCCCCTTGGGGACACAAATTCCTCCTGAACGGTCCCCCGGGCCCTTTTTGGACCTTCAATTTGGGTCCTGGGAACCCAAATTTCCCGCCTGCGGGCCCCGTTTGAATGGGGACCTTTTCCTCCGAAAACACGGCCCTGGGGCTACGTCCCCGCCCACCCCTCCCTCTGGCTACTGCGTGTCATGTTCCTGCCATGGATACCCAAGTGGGTGACATTAAGGCACTCTGGCAAACCATGCAACAGACCCTTCTACAGGCCTCCGCTCGAACCAAAATCCAGGCCGACAGGTACCGTAGACCTCCACCCATATTTAAGCCAGGTGATAGAGTTTGGTTGTCCGCCAAATACATCCGCTTAAAGGTGCCCAGTTATAAGTTAGGCCCAAAGTATTTGGGCCCTTTTGTTGTAATTCGGCAACTAAACGCGATGTCCTACAAGCTCCGCTTGCCTCCTACTCTGCGTATCCCGAACGCCTTCCATGTTTCACTCCTCAAGTCTGTGGTGCTGAATCGCTTCTCCCGTGGATCTGTCTCGCCTTCTCCGGTGGCCAGCGCTGATAACATATTTGAGGTCAAGGAGGTGCTGGCGGAGAAGACAGTGAGGGGGAAGCGGTTCTTTCTTATTGACTGGAAGGGTTCATGGGAACCTGAGGGAAACCTGTCACCTGACCTCCTCTCCAAGTTCCGTAAAAAGAGGGGGAGACCTAAGGGGGAGGGTACTGTCATGGGGGCTGGCGCGGGTGCCGCGGTGCCCCGTGGCTGCCCGTTCCCTGGCGCCGGCTCACTTACCCGTCCACGCTCCTGTGAACGCTGCTCCTGTCTGTCCCGGCCGCCGCGTGTGTACCCGCTGTTTAGGGCGCGCGCGCACGACGGCTGGATTTAAAGGGCCAGCACACCATTAATTAGTTATTGACGGCCGCTGGTCCTATATAAGGAATACGCCCCCAGCTCTCTCTGCCAGTTTGTTGGTGTGCGAACCTTGTCTTGAGAGTGTTGGAAGTCCTGTCTGATTACCCATGTACCCGTTCCGCTACGTTGCCTGACCTTGCCTGTTTGCCACCTGCCCTGACTTTCTGCCCGTCTCTGACCACGAACCACTGCCGCCTGTCCTGACCTCTTGCCTATCCCGACCATGCCTTTGGATCACGATTCTGAATCATGCAGTACCCCGGCTGCCATCGCAAGCAAGTCACGTCAGGGGTAGCGACCTGGTAGCCTCACGCCGCAGCAAGTCCATCCCGCTTTGCGGCGGGCTCTGGTGAATACCGGGGGCTACTTAGACTCCGCTCCCTGCCGTGGCTTTACTATCATTGCTTGCGGTGGTTCAGCGAATCCACCAAACCATCACAGTAGAAGCCATATACCTACACAGTCCCGAAAAACCACCATCTTCTCTGGGCTAAAGCTCATTGAAAATGGACTGAGGCAAAATAAAAAACTGTTCTGTGGTCAGATGAATCAAAATTCTAATTCTTTAGAGAAAACCAAAATCCTGCATCCCTGATGGTTTAGGGTTGCATTAGTGTCAATGTCATAAGCAACTTACACATCTTGAAAGTCACTACAGTTCTAAGCAGTACATAAAGCTTTTAGAACAACATATGCACCCATTCAGATGACATCTTTTTCAGGGAAGGCCTTGAATATTTTAGCAAGACAATGTTAAACCTCACACTGCATCCATCACGACAGCATGGCTTCACAAAAGAAGAATCTCGTGCTGAACTGATCGGTCTGCAGTCCTGACCTTTCACCAGTAGAAAACCTTTGGCGCATTATGAAATGAAAAATCCAGCAAAAAAGACCCAGGACTGTTGAGCAGCTACTATCCTATAACAAAGAATGGAACAACATTCTTCTCCCAAAACCCCAGAAATTGATCTCCTCAGTTCCAGAATGTTGACAGATTATTGTAAAAAGAGGAGGGGATGTTACACAATGGTTAACATGGCCATGCCCAAACTTTTATTTGAGATCTGTTTCTGCCATTTAATTTATAACTGAATTTCATATGAAATGGAAAAAAGTTTAACTGCATGGATGAAATATGGCTATAAAAGATTTTCAAATCCTTGCATTTTTGTTTTCATTACATATTACACAGCATTCAAACTTTTTGGGAATTGGGTCTGTATGAGCAACTAAGTAGATAGCATGGCCAATTTATTACAAAACATCTTTCACTACTATCAAAACCACATACAAAATTGTGCAGAACCTATTCAGCTGTATTTGTTTCAATGAATGTAAGTACCCTCATCCTCATATTGGGATTATTCTTGTAAGGTTCAAAAAGTATTGTCCATTCTTTGGTAGGTCTGTGTAGAGGAGAAGAGTCATCTGCACATATTTGCAGCTAAGCGACCTTTCGGAGGTGGGACCTTCTTTTTCAAGCATGCATGGTAAGTATCAAGAGCTCTTTAAATCCCCAGAAGGATAATTGCTAATATGAAACACACTATTACATATAGTCAGGGGCGTAACTAGAGAAGCCAGGGCCCCAAAGCAAACTTTTGGATGGGGCCACCACCTACCCCCTCCCTCGCCCACCTCCCTGACCACGACCATGTACCAGGACATGCTGTTAGATAATATAGATAATACAAGGGGCAAATACCTCACCATACATATCAACCAGCATTACCAATAACACTATTACATAAGGACCTGATTATACCGCCAGAACATGACCACAAATTACCGCCACATAGTGACTGAATAATACCCCTACACTATTACTGATCAGTACACAAAGACCAATAGTACCGCCATATAGTGACCATATAGTGGTATATACCAGTGCACACAGGCTCTGCAGACTGTATATAACCACCATACAGTGACCAAATAGTGGTAGACACCAGTGTACACAGGCTCTGTAGACATATAAGTGATTACAGTGTAGTTACATATTGTGACTCACAGGTGACGTTTCACTGATGAGTCGATTACTTTGCCCTTTGTTCTGCATCCGGTCCAGTCCGCCATCATGATGACGTCTCCCGACCACTTGTCCCTGCAGATTTAGACACAAATATCTTAGAATCCTGACTTTTCCACCACCGCCCCCCCGGGCTATCTGGGGTCCATTTAGGCAGGCAGGGTTTAGATAGGTTATATGAGGCCCCAAATAGGCAAGGTTTAGGTAGCCAATAGAGTGCCCATATAGGCAGGCAGGGTTTAGGTAGCTATAGGGAGCCATACAGGTAGACAGGGGTTAGGTGGGCTATAGGGGCCATATAGGTAGGGTTTAGGTAGCTAAAGGGCCCATATAAGTAGACAGGCAGGCTTCGGGGGCTATAAAGGTAGGCAAGCTTTAGGGGGCTATAGGGGCTATATAGGCAGACAGGCTTCACGGTAGCTATAGGGCTATTCAGGCAGACCATCTTAGAGCTATATAGGCAGGATGGGGGTATATAGGCAGCGCTGGGAGGCTATGCAGGCAGGTTGGGGATATATAGGCAGGCTGGGAGGCTATCTAGGCAGGCGGGAAGGATATCTAGGCAGGCTGGGGGGGGCTATCTAAGCAGGCTGGGGGGGCTATCTAGGCAGGCGGGGAGGACTATCTAGGCAGGCTGGGGGGACTATCTAGGCAGGCTGGGGGGGCTATCTAGGCAGGCTGGGGGGCTATCTAGGCAGGCCGGGGGGGGTATAAAGGCAGGCCGGGGGGTATAAAGGCAGGCTTAGGGGGTATACGGCAGGCTTAGGGGGTATACGGCAGGCATAGGGGGTATACGGCAGGCATAGGGGGTATACGGCAGGCATGGGGGGTATACGGCAGGCATATGGGGTGATACGGCAGGCATAGGGGGGTATACGGCAGGCATAGGGGGGTATACAGGCAGGCATAGGGGCAGGTAGAAAAAAGAAATATTACTTCCCTCGCCCACCTCCCCCAAGCCCGCGCTGCAGCCTCTCTGCAGTCTCTGTCTCCACGGGGCATGCTGATGTGAATCCCCCCCGCACGCCCCACGTGACACAGAGCGCCGGCGGGGGAAAATGCAAGCAGACCCCCGGGCTTTCAGGGGGAACATCCCGGGGCCCGCAGCTTCCCCCCGCCGCATAACTGTTATGTTCACTGTGGGCAGCCTGGGGCGGCTTAAAACCGGGGTAGCGGCCCGGGTACAGCTCCCCGGGGGCACGGGCCCCCAAAGCACAGGGTCCGGGCAACGCTACCCCGTTTTACGCCCCCTGCAATAGTTTACAAAGACATCAAAATCAGATACTTATAATATTGAAACAAAACTTAAATACAGCAACTAAACATAAATTCAATTTTGGGCCTTGTTCACTTGGGAGTTTGCCCCCTTGAACATAGCTTTTTTGATCCTCGGGGAACGACAGACGGAACCAAGAAAAATCTAACAATTACTTTTTTAAACACTACCGACAAGAGGGAAAAAAGCGGGGGCGTTCCCTGAGAATGCCGCGGTGTGTTTTCCTGCACCTGCAGGTCCGTTTAAAAGGACCTGACCAAGAAAAGGCTTAGGGGTTAAAAAAGCTCATTTGCCATTTTTGGGAAAGGAATTAATGTATAATCCAGAAGGGTTTTTCTGAAAGGTTTTTAGTCAAGAGTACTAGGATCGGAAACCTTTACTTCAATCTTAATCTGATGTCGAGTCTTAAAAAAATGCCTAGCCACAGTGTTCTCACCCTACTTTTTTGAGTAGAACTACCTTTGTCTTCCTTCTGGTTAGTGCTATTTGTCTTACTTGTTTTATACAGGCAAATAGCGGACTTATGTTCGTTAATGTGTGTTCCAACACTGTGGGGGGTTCCGACATAGACCTTACCCCACGGCACTTTAGTGGTAAAAATTCCCTTTTTAGTGCCCATAAAAAAAATCCTTTAAAAAGGGGGAACACAATTCCCCCTAGAGGGGAAAAATATTGGACCATTTTATAATTAATTTTAAGAACATTTAAGCAAATAAAAAATGGTAAGTAAAAAACGTGCAGTACCGATCCTAGACTGCTTAGACATTGGTGGGGGTCTTATGTCAGAGCGTATCAATTGATCTCCTATAGAGCAACCTAATTTAAAGATACATCTTGGTTTACGCTTAAATAATTCTTCATATTAGCCAGGATATGCCAATGCCTATATATAGCATGGCGTACCATATTTTTCATGTTTTCAAAAAGAGGGGATTAAAATAAGGGGCTTCCACCATGCTTTTTCACTGAGCCACAAGTACTTTTACGCTTACTCTGTCTTCTCATGCTGCGGGTGGTTCTATAGCAGTGATTAGCATATTTATCTGTAACTAACTGAGCCTTTACACTACTGGCAAGTGCAGGAAATGTCTTCTTCATTAAACAAAAAGGGACAGTGCTATAGGGCTAAAAAAAAAATGCTTATCTCAATCTTGATAGAATAAATTTGGACTGAGCCCAAACCCACCAGGTGATGTCACTACCCCAGCTAAAAAGATAACAAGTTACTGGTCAGGGC
>JAODAL010022140.1:0-65415 GCA_025379985.1 Phyllomedusa bahiana | reverse complement strand
AGCCCCCCCACAGGGAAACCCCCCCAAATCCACTGGGAAAACAAATTTCAGACTGTGTTTTCAAACTACTACAGGAACAAAATAAGAAGGATGTGAAGTTTTTAAACCCCCTTTTAAGTTTCAAACCCAGGAGCCCTCGGAGAGGTGATGGTATTCCCCGGCAATTACACTTGTTTTCCCCAAATGATACACCCAAAGACCTCTTTGGAATCTTCTCAAAGGTTTTTTGTCAGGAAATTAACCTCAGGGAATCTTCAATCACACAGTATTTGCTAGATGTCTTCTGGTTGTGTGGAGATGGCGATTAAAAAGCAGATTAACCCCAGTGGAAAGGTAAATGTACGCGGGTTAATTTGTCCATGTTTTAGAGCCGTCCCATGGGATCCGGTCCCCATAGCCCCTTCCGAAAAAAAAGGGAGAACAACCCAAAACTTTCTGATGGGGACTCCAATGTTACATGATCCATAGGGGCCCCTGGGGGGCCCCCCAGACCATTTTTAAGCCCAAGACAGATAGCAGCAGGGTTTGCCTTCTTTTTTCCAAAACAGGTCCAAAATAAAAAAAAATGTGATGGATTAATTATATTTATTATAACAACAGGTTTGTCAATTACAGCAGAGAGGGGTTCCAAGGGTCTACGAGGGCTGGCCCAATACCAGAATGCCCCTGAAAACCGATTGGCAATAACATGTTTTAGCCGGAAAGGGGGAGTTTGGGGTATGGTGGAAAAAGGAATGTTGTACTTACATCCCAGCCCCGGGGTGAAGGGGAAAGATTACCGTTCCCCTGGGAAAATCAGGAATTTATGAAAGAAATTAAGGAGAATTCAGGAGTGGTACTTTCCTGGCTAAATTGGTTGACGGATTTGGAGGGTGGAAGCAATGGTTACAACAATTGGCACAAATTTTTAATGGTTATTCGGGGGTTTTGCGTTTGTTTTTGCTGTTGTGTCCCCCTTTATAAAAATCTACTAGCCAAATAGCCTATGGAGGAAACGGATGGTATGTTCTTATGCAAGAACAGGGAACCTTGATGCATGAAAAAAGATAGAGACATTCCCCATATTCAAGTAAAGGAAATGCCAAACAACGAATGAAATAAATTAAATTTAGGGTGTAGAACGGGTGACCTCAAATTGAAAGGTAGGTCTAGTGAGAGGAAGGACAGGGGAGTTGTTTGATTTGAAATGGCTTCTGCCGATATCCTCTGAAAGAAATCCCCAACCCATCCCCAACGGGTGGTGAGCAGCTTCCACCAGGATATATCTATGTAAATGAGTATAGGGAAAGCTTGGCATTTTAGGGAGGAATGTGAGGGTTAATGTAATATGTGTACATGTGTGTTTCCATAAGCTAAAGTTTGTTTTATAGAAAATACCTGCTTTCTCCTTATAAGGAACCATACAGATCCCCATTTGAGGACGATGATTGTGCAGATATTGATGCATTCCTAGATGGCAGCGATTCCATGTATACCATCATGCCAACAAGCCACGGAGTTTCAACTACATGTCCAAGAAAAGAGCATGATGATACAACAGAAAACTTAATCTGCATGGCAAACTACTTTGAACCAATAGAGAACTTTGTGCTTCAACCCCTCTCTATGGACTGTCCCACTGACGCAGGACCCCGCCACTGCATCCCATATATACTATGAGTGCGCGCTGAATAAAGGAGAGGATGTGCATGGATAAGATTGGACCAGAACAACGCGTCTGACTTCTGTCTTTCATTGGACGGCCCATGCACTCAGACACTGATTTGGAGTACCGGGTTTAGGGAACAGGAGTCCATGTCGCTTTATGACCTTGACTTTATTAGGCATCTTTGTATTCCCTCCTGCTCTTCTAAATCTCTGCTCATATTGGATACGTTTGCAGCATTGTCAGTGACCAAACTGCGTACTAGACATTTGAATTTTTGCCACATGTCTCGTATAGCTTTTACTGCACTTCTTGTAAGTATTCTGTGTAGTGTGCATTCCTGACGTATCAGTTGTTTGTGCAAGGAAGACTTTACCATCTTCTGTTGTTATTATACAAGCACATACCAAATAGGATCATTGTGGACATTATTCACACCATCAAAACTTAGGTTAAACAATTTTACCCTCCAGATGTGGTTGCACAATTGCTCCATTTCTCTGTAATACACTTTGATCAGCAGTTTCCCTGCAACATCAGCTCTGCTGGGTGGACTGTTATCCTGTCTCAGTGACATGCCATATTCATGAATTGTGTCTTCTCAGTCAGACGGAAAGAAGACAGAGTTCGTGTGCATAATAAACTGGGCAATTTTTTCCAGCAATCCAACTCTTTTTCTATCTGCTAGTTCTTATCACATACCTATATTATGGAGGGTTCTCAGGAGGTTTTTTTTCTTCCTTTTGGGTGATGGTGATTTTGTGGCTGTTGGTCACGTCTGATGATTGATGTGCTGCTGGCAGCTAATGAAGCACTATCTGGAACTGGAGAACTCTGAAACTGTAAGAACAGGATGGGATGGTATCTTGGAGGTGGATAGTTTCCAGAATCATGTAATTCCCCTAAAACAAAAAAAAGTCAATCTATTGCAGTTATTTTATTGTTTTATACTATTCTGCTTATTGTACACAACACATCACTGCCCCAAAAGGAAGATTTGTTCTTCTTTCCATCATAACTGAACCAAATGACAGTAACATGCAGGAATAGAAGAAATTCATTTTTTCACACATGACAGTTCAGTCTTTAGAAATAGGATTCAATAAAAACTGTTCCCATCCATGAAGCTCCTGCCTGTTTAAGAAGTGTTTCTTTGGTCATTCTTCATCACCGCCCACTTATCATGATGTTGCCCTCATTCGCGCCAACCAGGCCTTTTGCATCTCTTTGTTGCACCGTTTGCATTTTTGCAACGCATGCCTGCCTTACCGATAGGCGAAGGAGCTTCATTAAATATTCCCAAACTGGGTCTTTTTTTACGGCCTGTTTCCATTATAAGGAAAGAAGGGAATTTAAACCTCAAAATGTACACCCCAAAAAAAGATCCGAATTGTCTGTCTGTGGCTATGCTGCAAATATTGTGCTCAAAGTTTCCCCTTTTATTTTCTTTTTTGTTGCCTTCCTCCTCACCTTTGCTTCACATTCTTTTTTGTGTTGGGGCGATCTATTTCCCCCTCCAAACAATCAAAAAATATTGTTCTAACTTCTTGGGGGTTGGGGCCCGAAGGGGTTGATTCTGTATTCATAGGTTTTTTAGAAAAAATAGGATTTGGGGTTTTTTCCACCTCCCGTTTATGGGTTTTAACATTTTTGTGTGAAGGGAAAGGGGCTGGGACCTCTGCGGAGTCCATTCAGTTTTGGAACTGGTTTAAATAAAGCCGGGGGGTCTGTGATAATATTGGAGGAAAATGCCCACTAATCCTACGAAACCTTTTGGAAGGCAAAGGCATTTTGAAAGTTACCTTTTTACAGCCTTTTTCTACTTTAGTTAAACAAAATCAGCTTTATTTTCTTGATGGGAAAAACCTTTGGAAAGGTAATATTTTCCTCAAAAAGGGGAGTTTATTGAAAAAAAAAACCGATTTTAAATAAAAAAAAACGATTTAAATTTAAAAAAAAACCCATTTTTTTTTAATTTTTTTTTTAAAAAAAAAATTTATTTTTATTTCCCCCTGAGATGTAGTGGTTTGGGGCACCCCCAGGGCCCCCCCCTGCAATTTGGGGAGGGGGTGAAACCCGGGGGGGGGGGTGAAGAAGGGAGAAACTTTTGAATGGGTGCTTTAGCCACAACGTTTGAAACTGCGGGTGGGTGGGCCGGACGCCGGGTTTTTCACAGCCGGGGGGGCGGCGCCGCCTCTCCCTTCTGTCGGGGCGGGGGTTTTTAGGGGGCGGGAAAAATTATTTATTTATATAAAACAACTTTTTTACCTCTTCACAAGATAAAGGGGAAAATCGCAGCCAAGAAAGGTGCAAAACGGGGCAGCGAACAAAGTAAAAACATGGGGGGAGCAGAAAAAAAAAGTACAGCACGGGGGCAGCAGGGGAAAACCCGGTTACAGGGACGGGGCAGCCCGAAAAAAACAGTACAGCACGGGGCAGCAAAAAAACACAGTACAAACCCCGGGGCGCAGAAACAGTTTCAACACCCCGGGCAGCAGAAAACAAGTACGCGCAAAGCAGGGCCCGAAAAACACGTAAACGGGGGGAGCAGGAAACAGTACAAAGCAGGGGAGCAGGGAAAACCGTACAGCGGGGGGGGAGCAGAACACAGTTTCAGCGCGGGGCAGGGAGAACACGCTAGCGCGGGGCAGTGGGAAAAAAGTACAACGCGGGGGGAGCAGAACACAGTACAACGCAGGGCAGCAGAACACAGTACAGCGCGGGGGAGCAGAACACAGTACAGCACGGGGCAGCAGAACACAGTACAACACGGGGCAGCAGAACACAGTACAACACGGGGCAGCAGAACACAGTACAAAACGGGGGAGCAGAACACAGCACAACACGGGGGAGCAGAACACAGGAAAGCGCAACACGGGGGAGCAGAACACAGTACAACGCAACATGGGGCAGCAGAACACAGTACAGCGCAACACGGGGGAGCAGAACACAGTACAACACGGGGCAGCGCAACACAGTACAACACGGGGCAGCAGAACACAATACAACACGGGGCAGCAGAACACAGTACAACGCAACATGGGGCAGCAGAACATGTAGCAGCCCAGCTACACCCCCTGCGCCGGTCCTCTGTTTAAACCCGGGGGGACGCTGCGCTCACTGAGACTGTTCATGAAGAACCAAAGATAAAAAAGCCGCAGCGTGTGAATTTACCTCACACTCCGGGCCGCCCGCGCACGTGACCGGTCGCCTGCGTATGACGTCAGCGGAAGTGCTGCCGCATGTAACGTGCGCGAAGGTCGGAGGGGAGTCCTGTATAAAGATGGCGGTCGCCTTGCGGCAGTGCAGCCGGGTGAGAGCGCAGAGCGGCGGGGAGTTCGTGCCAGGAACTGGCAGAGCATCACCCAAAAGTTCTTTCTCCCAGGGAGTACGGGGGAAAGCTGGACTGAGGGTCCGCCCGGGGAAAGGGGCTTTCCCGGCTTCAGGGATGGAAGGAGGTTTAATGTTATGGGAGGTGGGGTCATTTCGACGGGGGAGGGACGGGGCATTTACGCCTCTCAGGGAGAGGGGGCATTTACTGCATTACAGGGGAAAAGGGCGGGCATTTACTGCTTACAGGGGGGAGACGGGGCATTTACTGCCTCTACAGGGGAGAGACGGGGCATTTACTGCATCTACGGGGAGAGGACGGGGAAATTTACTGCATCTACAGGGGAGAGACGGGGCATTTAATGCCTCTACAGGGGGAGGACGGGGCATTTACTGCCTCTCGGGGAGAGACGGGGCATTTACTGCATCTACAGGGGAGGGACGGGCATTTTTCTGCTCTACGGGGAGAGCGGGGCATTTACTGCCTTACGGGGAGAGACGGGGCATTTACTGCCTCTACAGGGGAGGGGACGGGGCATTTACTGCCTCTACAGGGGGGAGAGACGGGGCATTTACTGCCTCTACTGGGGAGAGACGGGCATTTACTGCTACTTAAGGGGAGAGACGGGGCATTTACTGCCTCTCAGGGGATGAGACGGGGCATTTACTGCCCCTACAGGGGAGGAGACGGGGCATTTTACTGCTCTACAGGGGAGTGACGGGGCATTTACTGCATCTACAGGGGGGGGCATTTGTAAAGAAGAGACGGGGCATTTACTGCCTTACAGGGGGAGAGACGGGGCATTTACTGCATCTACAGGGGAGAGACGGGGCATTTACTGCATCTACGTGGAGGAGACGGGCATTTTACTGATCTTACAGGGGGAGAGACGGGGCATTTACGCCTCTACGGGGAGAGACGGGGCATTTACGCATCTAGGGGGAGTGGGGGGTTCCGCATTACGGGGGAGGGGACGGGGAAATTTTCCCCCTCTACGGGGGGGAGACGGGGCATTTCGCCCCTACGGGGAGACGGGGCATTTGCCCACAGGGGGGGAGACGGGGATTTCCGCATCTACAGGGGGAGAGACGGGGATTTACTGCATTCTACAGGGGGAGGGGGAGAAGGGCATTTACTGCTTACAGGGGAGAGACGGGGCATTTACTGCCTCTACAGGGGAAGAAAGGGGGCATTTACTGCCTCTACAGGGGGAGAAGAGCGGGGCATTACTGCCTCTACAGGGGAGAGACGGGGCATTACTGCTCTAAGGGGTGAGACGGGGCATTTACTGCATCTACAGGGGAGAGACGGGGCATTTAACTCTTACAGGGGAAAAGAGACGGGGATTTACTGCCTTAAGGGGAGAGACGGGGCATTTAGGGCATCTACAGGGGAGAGAGACGGGGCATTTACCGCCTCTACAGGGGAGAGACGGGGCATTTACCGCCTCTACAGGGGAGGACGGGGCTTTACGCCTCTACAGGGAGAGAGTGGGGGATTTACCGCCTCTACAGGGGAGAGACGGGCATTATTTAGGGCATTGGAAATAACACCTTTCCTGTTCATCCTGTAATCAGTGCATTTATAGTTTGTGTTGCCCGCTCTCCCCTCCAATGTTCTGTTTGCTGTGATTCACCATAAAATAGGATCACAGACACCGCGGGGTCTGAGCGGCTCTGCTGGGGGTTGTAGTACTTCTCACCCGTCAGATGCCGGATGTCACAGGACCGGTCTGTTATTTGGAGACGTTGGTTCTGGCAAGCTGGGGCCCTTAGTCTTGTGATCATCCCTCTCTGTATTCCCAGGTATTACTCTCCGGGGGGCACAGGTTCGCCTCAGTCTGGCATCGAATGCCTCCAGGAAGCAGCGGCAGCTTGTACTGGATATGGCGCTCACGTCTGGATCAGCAGGTGAGTGGACTAAAGGGGATTCCTGACTGATGGGTGTGGGCGGTTTGATGTTAGGGCTCCCACCCATCCGCATATTGTACTGCTCCCCCTTCTATGCATCACACCCTCGTCGATTTATGGCCCCCACATTGTATAGCTCCTGGCATTTCCGCATTCAGCTCTGCCGGTGACTTTGTTCTCTGAGAGACCTAAAGCCTCCCCATTGCCATCTCTAGACCAGAGCGATGCGAACAGCAATACAAGTGGCGGAAAGTGGCCCTCGGGTAGCGGTGCAGTCACCGGGGCGGCCTCGGGGTTTTTGCGGTGCGGTCCCCCGGGGGGCGGCCCCCGGGTAGCGGGGCGGTCACCCGGGGGGCGGTCCCCGGGGGTGCGGTGGGGTCACCCGGGGGGCGGCCCCGGGGGGGGGGTTGCGGTCACCCCGGGGGGGGCCTGGGTAGCGGCGGGGGTCACGGAGGGCGGCCCCCGGGGGAGCGGTTGCGGCACCGGGGGGCGGCCCTCGGGTAGCGGCGCGTACACGGAGGGCGGCTCTCCGGTAGCGGCGCGGTCTGCGGAGGGCGGCCCTCGGGTAGCGGCGCTGTCACCGGAGGGCGGCCCTCGGGTAGCGGCGCGGTCACCGGAGGGCGGCCCTCGGGCAGCGGCGCGGTCACCGGAGGGCGGCCCTCGGGTAGCGGTGCGGTCACCGGAGGGCGGCCCTCGGGTAGCGGTGCGGTCACCGGAGGGCGGCCCTCGGGTAGCGGTGCGGTCACCGGAGGGCGGCCCTCGGGTAGCGGGGCGGTCACCGGCGGGCGGCCCGCGGGTAGCGGAGCGGTCACCGGCGGGAGGCCCTCGGGCAGCGGAGCAGGCACCGGAGGGCGGCACTCGGGGGGCGCCGCGGTCACCGGCGGGCGGCCCTCGGGTAGCGGCGCGGTCACGGAGGGCGGCCCTCGGGTTAGCGCGTGCGGTCACCGGAGGGCGGCCCTCGGGCAGCGGTCGTGGTCACCGGAGGGCGGCCTCGGGTAGCGGTGCGGTCACCAGGAGGGCGGCCCTCGGGTAGCGCGCGGTCACCGGAGGGGCGGCCCTCGGGTAGCGGCGCGGTCACCGGAGGGCGGCCCTCGGGTAGCGGGCGGTCACGGGAGGGCGGCCCTCGGGTAGCGGGCGGTCACGGAGGGCGGCCCTCGAGGGTAGCGGCGCGGTCACGGAGGGCGGCCCTCGGTAGCGGCGCGGTACCGGAGGCGGCCCTCGGGTAGCGGCGCGGTCACCGGAGGGCGGCCCTCGGGTAGCGGCGCGGTCACCGGAGAGCGGCCCTCTGGCAGCGGCGCGGTGACCGGAGAGCGGCCCTCTGGCAGCGGCGCGGTCACTGGAGGGCGGCCCTCGGGTAGCGGCGGGGTGATCGGAGGGCGGCCCTCGGGTAGCGGCGGGTGATTGGAGGCGGCCCTCGGGTAGCAGCGGGTGCCGGGAGGGCGCCCTCGTAGCGGCGGGGTGATCGGAGGGCGGCCCTCAGGTAGCGGTGCAGTCACTGGAGAGCGGCCCTCTCGTAGCGGCGTGGTGACCGGAGAGCGGCCCTCACATGGTGTCGTCTCCAGAAGGAAAGAGCCATACTCGCCTTCTGGACGCTCCCGTCCGTCCCGGCTGTAGCTGTGAATGTTCATTGAGCACATGACTCGTGCAGCCAATCGCAGTTCACTTTGGTCATGTGACTTTGGGGCCTGTGATTGGCTGAACATTCAGAGTTGCAGCCGGGATACCGTGCCCCTATCTTCCAGTTCTGAGCGTGTTCCTTCCAGAAGTTTGGGGCATGTGACCGCTGCAGCCAATCAGTGACTGTGACGTTCCCATTCGGTAGTGAGGACATGGAGACCCGGGCGCCGCTGTTGGCGGGGGGCGGCTTTTATCTCCCTGGGCCTGAGGGATGTCTCCCTGTTTCATGAGATGGAGGATGAGCTGTGAGTCTGGAGGAGAAGCTGCAGGGGGCGCCGCGCACTGATCTCTGCTTCTGTTTTCCAGCTGCGCTGCTATTCGGCTCCGGGGAGGAGAGGTTTTCTGGCCGGGCTCCTGGAGGACATCAAGCAGGAACTTTCCAAAAACAAAGAGATGACCGATAATATCAAGAAGTTCAGAGAAGAAGCTAAAAAGTTTGAGGAGTCGGATGCTCTGCAGCAGGCGCGCCGGAAATTCGTAGGTTTACTATATATATATATATATATATATATATAATATAGATAATCCCTCAGTCTGTGTGTTCTTCCCGTGTCCTCGCGGGTTTTCTCCGGTTCCCCTAAGGCTATGTTCACACGCCAGTAATTGCGGGACGTATTACGCCATGTGCTCGGGAGCGGGGCGGCGGGGATTGGGGGGGGGGGGGCAGCAGCCCTCCGGCCCCATAGACGTTCATTACTAGCTCCGCATATACACCACTAGTACTTGACATGTCACGTCTCTCCCCGCGGCGTATTGTGCGAGCGGGGAGAGGAGACGGAATCCATAGTTCTTTATGAGGGCTGTGGATTACCGTAATGACTAGGACGGATCTCGTGCCGTTTTGAGCGATTTCATCGGTATTTAGACTCCGAGCCCCAGTGGGGACAGGGAGCGATGTGGCTGATGACAATCTCTGTACAGCGCTGTGGTATATAACGGCGATATATCATTCAGTAAGATAAAGTAATCACCTGCTCATTCCCATCCGCTGCTGCACACGAGCTCCGGTCGCCGCTGCCAATGTCTGTATTTTCCTGGAGCAGTGACGCATCGTGCACCTATAGCAGCCAATTACTTGTGACCGCTGAGGCCAGTGATTGGTTGTAGCAGTCACATGGATGTACGGAACATCATCGCTGCGGAGCACGGACAGGCGGGGCGGCAGGAGGGTCAGTGACAGGCGGCAGGAGGGTCAGTGACAGGCGGCAGGGGGGGAGTGACAGGCCGGGCCGCAGGGGGGTCAGTGACAGTCCGGGCGGCGGGAGGGTCACTGACGGGCGGGCGCGGGAGGGTCAGAGGCAGGCGGGGCGGCAGGAGGGTCAGTGACAGGCGGGCAGCAGGGAGGGTCAGTGACAGGCGGGGCGGCAGGAGGGTCTTTGACTGGCGGGCGCAGGAGGGTCAGTGACAGGCGGGGCGGCAGGAGGGTCTGTGACAGGCGGGACGGCAGGAGGGGCTGTGACAGGCGGGACGGCAGGAGGGTCGGTGACAGGCGGCAGGAGGGTCAGTGACAGGGGCGGCAGGAGGGTCGGTGACAGGCGGGCGGCAGGAGGGTCTGTGACAGGCGGGGCGGCAGGAGGGTCAGTGACAGGCGGCAGGAGGGTCGGTGACAGGCGGGGCGGCAGGGGGGTGTCAGGTGCAGGAGGGCGGGGCGGCAGGAGGGTCGGTGACGGGCGGGGCGGCAGGAGGGTCGGTGACGGGCGGGGCGGCAGGAGGGGCGGTGACGGGCGGGGCGGCAGGAGGGTCGGGGACGGGCGGGGCGGCAGGAGGGTCGGGGAGGGGCGGGGCGGCAGGAGGATTGTACAGCGGTGACGGCGGGGTCTGTGCAGGGATGAGTACGGTCAGTGACAGGCGGCAGGAGGGTCAGTGACGGGCGGCAGGAGGGTCAGTGACGGGCGGGGCGGCAGGAGGGTCGGTGACGGGCGGGGCGGCAGGAGGGTCGTGACAGGGGCAGGAGGGGAGGACGGGCGGCAGGAGGGTCGGTGCCGGGGCAGTGACGGGCGGGGCGGCAGGAGGGTCGGTGACGCGGGGCGGCAGAGGTCGTGACGGGCGGGGCGGCAGGAGGGTCGGTGACGGGCGGGCGGCGGGTGGGTGTCTGGCGGGCGGGGCGGCAGGGGGGTCAGTGACGGGCGGGGCGGCAGGAGGGTCTGTGACGGGCGGGACGGCAGGAGGGGCTGTGACAGGCGGGCAGCAGGAGGGTCTGTGACAGGCGGGACGGCAGGAGGGTCGGTGACAGGCGGGGCGGCAGGAGGGGCTGTGACGGGCGGGAGGGTCAGTGACAGGCGGCAGGAGGGTCGGTGACAGGCGGCAGGAGGGTCGGTGACGGGCGGGGCGGCAGGAGGGTCGGTGACGGGCGGGGCGGCAGGAGGGTCGGTGACGGGGCGGGGCGGGGCGGCAGGAGGGTCCGTGACTGGCGGGGCGGCAGGAGGGTCGGTGACAGGCGGCAGGAGGGTCAGTGACGGGCGGCAGGAGGGTCAGTGACGGGCGGGGCGGCAGGAGGGTCAGTGACGGGCGGGCCGCAGGATGTCGTGACGGGCGGGGCGGCAGGAGGGTCGGTGACGGGCGGCAGGAGGGTCGGTGACGGGCGGGGCGGCAGGATTGTCGGTGACTGGCGGCTGGAGGGTCAGTGACTGGCGGCTGGAGGGTCGGTGACGGGCGGGGCGGCAGGAGGGTCGGTGACAGGCGGGACGGCAGGAGGGTCGTGCCGGGGCAGTGACGGGCGGGGCGGCAGGATGTCGGTGACCGGGGCAGGACGGGGGGGCGGCAGGAGGGTCTGTGACGGGCGGCAGGAGGGTCAGTGACGGGCGGGGCGGCAGGAGGGTCGTGACGGGCGGGCGGCAGGAGGGTCTGTGCAGGGGCGTGACGGGCGGGGCGGCAGGGGATCGTGCAGGAGGGCGGGAGGCGGCAGGAGGGTCGGTGACAGGGGGGAGGAGGGTCGGTGACAGGCGGCAGGAGGGTCGGTGACGGGCGGGGCGGCAGGAGGGTCGGTGACGGGCGGGGCGGCAGGAGGGTCTGTGACTGGCGGGGCGGCAGGAGGGTCTGTGACTGGCGGGACGGCAGGAGGGTCGGTGACAGGCGGGGCGGCAGGAGGGTCGGTGACAGGCGGCAGGAGGGTCGGTGACAGGCGGCAGGAGGGTCGGTGACCGGCGGCAGGAGGGTCAGTGACAGGGGGGGCGGCAGGAGGGTCGGTGACGGGCGGGGCGGCAGGAGGGGCTGTGACGGGCGGGGCGGCAGGAGGGTCAGTGACAGGCGGCAGGAGGGTCGGTGACGGGCGGGACGGCAGGAGGGTCAGTGACAGGCGGCAGGAGGGTCAGTGACAGGCGGCAGGAGGGTCGGTGACGGGCGGGGCGGCAGGAGGGTCAGTGACTGGCGGCAGGAGGGTCGGTGACGGGCGGGGCGGCAGGAGGGTCGGTGACGGGCGGGGCGGCAGGAGGGTCGGTGACGGGCGGGGCGGCAGGAGTCAGTGACGGGCGGGCGCAGGAGGGTCAGTGACGGGCGGGGGCGGCAGGGTCGGTGCAGTGACAGGAGGGTCGGTGACGGCGGCAGGAGGGTCAGTGACGGGCGGGGGCGGCAGGATGTCGGTGACGGGCGCAGGGGGTCAGTGACAGGCGGCAGGAGGGTCAGTGACGGGAGGACGGCGGGGCAGTGACGGGCGGGGCGGCAGGAGGGTCAGTGACGGGCGGGGCGGCAGGAGGGTCAGTGACGGGCGGGGCGGCAGGAGGGTCGGTGCCGGGGCAGTGACGGGCGGGGCGGCAGGAGGGTCGGTGACGGGCGGGGCGGCAGGAGGGTCGGTGACGGGCCGGGGGCAGGATGGTCGGTGCCGGGGCAGTGACGGGCGGGGCGGCAGGAGGGTCTGTGACGGGCGGGGGGGCAGGAGGGTCGGTGACGGGCGGGGCGGCAGAAGGCTCGGTGGCGGGTGGGTAGCAGTACGGTCGGTGCCGGAGCAGGGACACGTTGTATGTCTATCACTTGTGAGCGCTGTGACCTATCCTGATGACAGTTTCTTGCCGTCTCATTAACCCCTTGTATGCTGCGGTCACTGTGCGGTCGCTTCACTGCAGGGAGGGCGGTAATAATGACGTCACAGGTTTCTTTTTCAGAAATCAATAGAATCTGAAACCATGAAGACGTCCGGGGTGTTCAAGAAGAAGCTGGAAGAAATTACAGACACTCAAGAGTCCGCAAAGAGGTGTGGGGGGAGGGGAGAAACCCACCCGGGCAGGAGCGTATTGTGGAAGGGAGCTAGCGGGAGGGGCCAGAGCTCTGTAATGTCCGGCCTGGACCCCCCGGTGCCGGAGCTCTGTAATGTCCGGCCTGGACCCCCACCCCCCCGGGCCGGAGCTCTGTATTGTCCGGCCTGGACCCCCCCGGTGCCGGAGCTCTTTAATGTCCGGCCTGGACCCCCCCGGTGCCGGAGCTCTGTAATGTCCGGCTGGACCCCCCCCGGTGCCGGAGCTCTGTAATGAGTGGACTGTACCCCCCAAGGATGGAGCTCCCTGACTGTACTCCCCGGTGCCGCACTCCTCACCCTGTCACTCTCCGAGCTTCACGGCTGCTGCTGTTGCTCCTGAGGATTTTTATGGTGTACCTCAGGCTTTTAATAATATCATTAAACCCGTCTTCTTCCCGCAGAGCATCGATGAAGTTGGCAAAAGCGACATTGGCCGTAAAATCCGCGAGGGAGTCGAAGAAGCTGCAAAAACCGCCAAACACTCGGCTGAGTCAGTGAGCAAAGGAGGAGAGAAGCTTGGGAAGACGGCGGCTTTCAAGGCCATCACTCAGGTAACGTCATGTCCCTCCGGCAGCTGCTGCTACTCACATTATTCTGTTCATAGATATTCACGGATTAGGTCAGGTTCCTAAGAAATAGCTACATCCTGACCCTGCTGAGGAAGGTGCCGGAAACAGCAAAGCTCTTCGGCCCAGAGCTGTCGGCTGCAGATGTCAGTTCTTGACTAAAATGCATATTTTTAAACGGTGTGTGGCGGCAACCAGGTGAGGAGGACAAAGACAAGTGTGTCTCCTACAGTCAGGCCTGGTGGTGGGAGTGTCATGGTTTGGGGCTGCATGAGTGCTGCCAGCTGTGGGGAGCTACAGTTCATTGAGGGAACCATGAATGCCCCTTCTGGGCCGCAGGGCAGTATCCAACATGATAGCGACCCCAAACACCTCCAAGAGCATCACTGCCTCGCTAAAGAGAATGAGGGTAAAGGTGCTGGACTGGCCGAGCGTCTCCAGACCTAAACCCTATGGAGCATCTGTGGGGCCTCCTCAAACAGAAGGTGGAGGAGCACAAGGTCTCTACCATCCACCAGCTCCGTGATGTCGTCATGGAGGAGGGAAGAGGAGTCCAGTGCCTGCGACCTGTGAAGCTCTAGTGACCTCCAGGCCCAAGAGAGTGAATGCAGAGCTGGAGGGGATTTTAACTATTTAGCTTATTCACCCTTCCCACCAACGGATTTTACTCTCTACAGAATTATCTCAAAAATATTCCTTGCCACCATCGCAATTTTTGGCTTACTCCCAAATAGTGAGTTTTTATAGAAGTAAGGACATGAGGCCGTCTCATTTTAAGTTGAATGCTTTTGATAATGTCATTGGCCCTACTTCTTCAACAGACCACTCTCTATCAGCGCTATATGCTGGTCTTCGTAGGGGTTCAGAAGACGAGGGGCCTTGCAGGATTTTTGCTAAGTGGGAGAAGGTCTATCCTAACCAGGAGATCTCTGATACAATCCTCCAGGGATGGCTGAAGATCCATAAATATATAGTTAATGAGAAGTGGAGGGACACGTTCTTTAGAATTGCCCATTCCGCAATTTACGGCTTTAATATTACCCCCCCCATCCAGCTTGTCCAGACCGTTTGACGTCCTGCCCCAAGTGTGGCACCCCCTGCACGGATTTTGTCCATAGTATATGGACCTGTGTGGAAACCATGAAGTTCTGGGAGACAGTCATACAAACTCTGAATCTTAAGCTTCGGTGTCATTTAACTTTAGAGCCAACACAGCTCCTGTTCCATAATTTACCACAACAGTTCAGGAACCACCCACTTCTGCACATATTGTTATTAGCGGCTAAAAGAAGCCTCCTGGCCAAATGGTTGGAACCAACTGTCCCTACATTGCAGGAAGTGATCCAGGCGGTCAAACATCATCTGGAAATGTACAGAATCGACATCATCAGGACTAAGGAAACTCAATGCTCTAAATGTTTCAAGAAATGGCAGAGTTCATAGGTAACTTTTACCCCCCAAGGAGATCATGCAGCCTTTTGTCTACACCTCCTGGTATCTCTCCTCTCACCTAGCAGGCGCCCTGGTGGCTTTGGATGTCTGTACCCCATAACATGGGAGCTTTACCTCAGCCATATCCTGACACCGTGCCCTGGATACTCCCTTGGTGACTGTGCGTCAGAGTTGGGGGTGAGTTTGTCCTCTATCTATTTCTCTGCCCGGGCTTTAGGGGACGGGGGCCCGTGTGACGATCCCGCAGCATTGTATCAGCACAGGATTTGTTTTCACCTTTTATCCCAGACCCTACTTGGTTACATAGGTGAATGTGATTGTCTCTTATACATAACTGCGTATGGGGAACACTGTTCTGTGTTGTTTTGGGGGTTTTTTTGGGAGAGGGGGGTTACTTTTTTATTTTTTTGTTTTCTTTCTTTAGTGAAGATGGAGACTTCTTTTGCATAAGAGAACTAGCCACTTAAGTTAACTTAGTATCCTATTGGCACGGATTTGGGAACTCTCAATCCCAAAGTGCATCAAATATCAAGACTAATCCGGCCTTTCATAAAACATATGACTTTATTCCATGAATCCTAAAAAGCATACATACATCCGCTCTCTTCTGCGTTTATGCAGTAACGTGAACAATGATTAGGGATACTTAAGTTTAGTTGCAGCAGGACGCCGTTCAGCTACAGAGTCCATAGACCATCACGGTCTTAATCCCAGCCGGTTTCCGGGAGTACGCTCAGAGCCCGCAGGATCTAATGGCACGTCGGAGCGAGTGATCGTTTCGGGGAGTTGCCTGTATCACAAGCATGCGCAAATCAATAGGAGGCGTTCTCTTATAACAGGAATGCCACTCAACAAACATTAAAAACAATTAGGCAAAAGGACAAATAATACAATAGTAAGCATGCAGCTGCAGCACTTACTAGGAATCACTTCAGGCCAAAGTTTTCATTAATTGCCTTTGTGGTTGCCAGTGAATTCCTTGTAATCCAGAAAGCCTCCTTTGAATAATTTTCTGCGATCTTGTGGAACATCGCACGTAACTCTCCAGTTACACTTTCAACTCAGCTAGCCCATGTCTCTCATTGATCCAATGTCGGGCTAGAGAGGTTTCACCGTGCCTACTGGGATTAAGACCGTGATGGTCTATGGACTCTGTAGCTGAACGGCGTCCTGCCGCAACTAAACTTAAGTATCCCTAATTCATTGTTCACGTTACTGCATAAACGCCGAAGAGAGCGGATGTATGTATGCTTTTTAGGAGTCATGCAATAAAGTCATATGTTTTATGAAAGGCCGGATTATTCTTGATATTTGGAGACTTCTTTTGCTTCATTCTTATTATTATGATACCAAAGTATGTCATTAGTGCTATTTTGTACTTTCATTGCTTAGTACTTTTCTTATCTGTAGTAATGATGCCTTATATTATTTCTTTGTGTATCAAGTGGTATTCATCTAATGGACAGTTATTATATGTTTGTTATTGTAAAATTTAATAAAAAATTATGTTTACAAAGGCAGCGCTGGGAAATAATATGGGCCACACGGAATAGTGACACTGAGCATAATTTGTCCATTGTTACTGAGGGATGTCCTCACTTTTGCGCTCACTTAGGGGTGTTCTCACTTTTGCATTCTCTTAGGGGTGTCCTCACTTTTGTCCCCATAGACATTGATGCTGTGAGTTCTTCCCTGTGATACAAGCCGGGCACTGACTACTTTACATTGTATCACTTAGGGGGTGTCCTCACTTTTGCGGTCCCTTAGGGGTGTCCTTACTTTTTTTGCGGTCTCTTAGGGGCGTCCTCACTCCTCATGGCTGAGTGGATGGACTTGGGGAGATATTCTCGCGTCTTGTCCAGGTGATGTATGAGGAGCCGTGCGGCCGCCTGTGGTCATTGCTGGGAGGTCGGCAGAGTAGATGGAGGTGACCAGCATCGGGGGCTTCTGATCTGCCGGTAACCCTGTGGTCGTAGTCAGAGAGGCGGCGGCTTCTGCAGCCCCCAGTTTTCATGGTTTTGGATGTATCAGACCCTTGCTGGCTTAAGCACCTCTTTAACTTCCAGTAGAAATCTCCCCCCTGACCGCTAGAGAGCTGCAGCCTCGGTGTAGAGGAACACATTGGGGCGCATTGATGCTGGCGGCTGCACCAAACAGGAGTCCAGACTTCACACATCCCCCCCCACACCCACCCCATCTATTATGTGTGTCAAAAAAAGGGTGTGACCTTGTTAAAATGGGTGTGGTTTACAGCAAGGGGCGTGGCTTCACATGTGACACCAATTGACCAAATTTTGTCTCAATTAGTGGCCTAAAGTAAGCGAATTAATAGGTGCCAGGTTAGAGCAGGTCAGATCTATCAGCGCCAGGATACCTGCGGCGCGGTGCAGGACGCTGCCCAATGTGCTGTATGCAGTAATCGCAGCCGACACCTGATGGGTGAAATCAGTCGGTAGCTACAAGTGTCAGAGCAGCCTCCGCTCCAAACCGGCCGGAGAACACGAAAAGAGACCGATCCAAAGCGGAGGTGTGCGGCTGAAAGAGAAGAACTCTGAGGTGGGAGCGAATGCGGGGGGCACGTGTGCCGGACACAGGAGGGACCATGCGAGGGAGGAAGATGAGGGAAATGAGTGACCGCCACTACCTTGTGCAGCTCCGGGCCCTTCTCTCCACTCGGGAGCTGGACTGCAGCCAGTTAGACCCCAAGGACCAATGATAAGAAGCCGTCAGCTGGCGCACCAGGACAGAGAGGCCGGGGCACCACTGGATGTGTCTGACCATAGGGTGAGGTCTGGTGGCTGCAGCGAGCTCGCCCGACACCAGGACAGAGAGGCCGGGGCACCACTGGATATGTCTGACCATAGGGTGAGGTCTGGTGGACTGGGCAGCGAGCTCGCCCGATACCAGGACAGAGAGGCCGGGGCACCACTGGATATGTCTGACCATAGTGTGAGGTCTGGTGGACTGGGCAGCGAGCTCGCCCGATACCAGGACAGAGAGGCCGGGGCACCACTGGATATGTCTGACCATAGGGTGAGGTCTGGTGGACTGGGCAGCGGGTCCCCGTGGGACAGGAGCCTGCACCACTGAGATATGGGCTTGGTGCTTGGGTCTTTTGGTGGTACTTTGGGCAGCAGCTAAGCCCCTCCAGGACGAGAGGCCGGGGCTCTTCTGGACCGCGTCGACCATGGGTGAGGTTGGTGGAAATGGGTTTTAGCGGGGTCGGAACTGAGGGAGAGAGAGGCCGGGGCCCATGGAACTGACCATATGGCCGGTCGAGTGGAATGGGCAGCGAGCTCGCGGGGAAATCAGGAAGAGAGGTTTTAGACCAATGGAATATGTCTGAGATTGGGTGGGCGGGGCTGGGGGCCTGGGCAGTGCGGCTGCCTTTCAGGCAGAGATTTCTGATTGAGGCACACTGGATACTTTTTCCTGTACCATTAGTGATTGAGATCTTTGGGGATTTGGGCCAAACAGCTCCCCTCCAGGACAGGAGAGCAATGCGCAACTGAATACGTCTGATCCCTAAGTGGAGGGTCTGGTGGGAGTGGGCAGCGAGCTCGTCCGACAACAAAGGAAAGAGATAAACAGTACACATGGATTGTCTACCAAGGCGGCTCAGATGCACTGCTACCCCGTGCAAAGCCCCGCTTTCCCGACATCAGGGAAAAAGGTTGGGCAAGCACTGGTCAGTCCCGGGGCTCATAGGGGTAGAGGTTCTAATTGGACTTTGGGCAGCGAGCTCGTCAGGACATCCTATTTAGAAAGGGTTAAGCCGGGGCACCACTAGATATTCTGGCAAAGGGTGAGGTCTGGTGAAGTTTGGGCTCGCCGATACCAGGACAGGAGGCTAGGGCAACACTGGATATGTTGACATAGGTGAGGTTGGTAGCTGCGCAGAGCCGTATACCAGGAAGAAGGCGGGCACACATACTGCTACTATAGTGTGAGGTCTGGTGGATGGGCAGCGAGCCCCCGATACCAGGACAGAGAGGCGGGGCACCACGGAAATTTTCTGACCATTGGGTGAGGTTGGTGGATGGGGGGGGGGGGGGGCGGGGGGGGGTTGGGTGGGTGGGGGGGGGGGCGGAGCCGCGATCCCGGCGGGGGGCCGGGGGGCCACTGGAAAAGTCTGCCATAGGGAGGGTCTGGTGGCTGGGGGAGCTCGCCCGTACCGGGCAGAGAGGCGGGGCCCATGGATATGTCTGCCATAGGTGAGGTCTGGTGGATGGGCCCGAGCTGCCCATACAGGACAGAGAGGGTGAGGGGACCTGGATATGTCTGCCATAGTGTGGGTCTGGTGGACTGGGCAGCGAGCTCGCCCAAAACCCGGAAAAGAGAGGCTGGGGCACCATGGATAGTCTGACCATAGTGTGAGGTTGGTGGGTGGGCAGCGAGCTCGCCCGTACCAGGAAGAGAGGCGGGGCCCACTGGATATGTCTGACCATAGTGTGAGGTTGGTGGACTGGGGCAGCGAGCTCCCCGTACCGGACAGGAGGACGGGCCCCCTGGATTTTCTGCCAATGTGAGGTCTGGTGGCTGGGCAGCGAGCTCGCCCCAACCAGGACAGAGGGCCCGGGGGCCCCCGGGTGGGGTTTACCATAGGGGAGGTCTGGTGGGCAGCGGGGACCCGGTGGCGGGCCCCCACTGAGAAAGTGAGTGGGTCGGGGTTTTGGGGCTGGGTCCCTTTGGTTCAGTTTGTACATTGGGACGTAGCAGCTTTAAGTCTCTCCTGCCATGTGCACCGCGAGCTGCCATGTGTGTGTATAAAATTTTGTATTGGGGGTGTTATAATATAATATTTTATATATTTAAAAAATATATAATTATGTTTCTTCTTGGTTTTCTAGGGAGTGGAAACTGTGAAGAAGGAGATTGATGAGAGCATCTTGGCCCAGACTGGTCCATATCGGCCGCCGCCGAGACTGAGGAAGAGGAGCGAGTTCTCAGGAGAGAAGATGAGTGAAGAGAAAGTATTTGAGCCGAATGAGTAAGTGATGTCTGCAGATCCTGCGCCGCCTGTGACCGGGCCGGGGGGGCTTCTGATGTCCGCTCCCTCACCCTGTCACCGCCGGTCTTGCCCTTTCTGGCAGAGCCCATTTCTGAAATCTGACATGTGACACTTTATGTGGAAATAACTTTTTGACACTTTTACCAATTCATGTGATTCAGAGACTGTTTTAAAGGGGATTTGCCAAGACAAAAGTTTCTTACCTCTCTCCTTAGCACAGGGAGAATGTCAACAAATCACGCTGAGTCATGAAGCTGGAGGGGGTGAGTGAGGAGTGAGGAATCCAAGGGAGCGTCTCAAAACTTAAGTGAAATAATAAACAGTACAACAGTGGGTTCTCAATACAGCAAGGCACAGGCTCAGACTGCACTGTCTACCCGGTGCCCTTAAAAGCTCCTTCATTTTCCCTGTCATCAGATAAGAAGTGTTTGCAAGCACAGCCTGTCAGCTCCTGGGTCGTGTCTAGGGGAAACTATGAGGTTACTAATTGGGATTGAGAAATGCTGTAGCTCTCAGAGTTTTCACTATTTTTAATCACATATATTTAGAAAAGTGATTAAATACCCATTTTGGAGGTTCCCACGTCAACATTACATGGTGGCAAAACCCCTTTAAGTTAGTAAGAATTTTTGGTCCATACAATCCTTGTTTACTTGTGAAAAATATCAAGAGTTTGTGAAAATTTAGAAAAAACTTGTCATTTTTAAGCTTTCTGCATGTAAGACAGTTATTCCACTCAAAATAGTTTCTAACTAGCATCTGCCATAAGTCTGCTGTAGGTTGGCATCATTTTTAAAAATTATTTTTTATGACATTAGGAGGCTTAGATATTTAGTACAAATTTTTCGTATTTTCAAGAAAATTTGCAACAGATTTTTTTTTAGGGACCAGTCCAGTTCTGACGGCTTTGAGGGGCCTGCATGTTAAGGTCTGTTCACACGGCGCGTTGGGTTTCTGTGAACATACGATTTTAGCTGCGTGTTTGGATCCGTCTGTCAGACCCTAGATGGACCGCAACATGTATCTAACACTGCAGCAGCGTGACTTACATGGCTTTTAATATGAAACCCTCATAAGCGTTCCCAAAAGTTATCTGAGAGGCGTCTCACTGATTCTTTGGGATCCGGGCCAAAGCTTTTTTGTATGCAAGTTTTGGATCCAAAAACGCCGTGTGAATAAGCCCTTGGATACCACCATGAATGACTCCATCTGAGAAACTGCACCCCTTAAAGTATTTAACACCATGTTTAGGAAGTTTAACCCTTTCACAGATATTTCACAGAAATGAAAGCAAAAGGAGGGGAAATTTCAAAATGTCACTTTTTTGTTTTTTTTGCATATTTTCAGTTTTTATCCATTATTCACAGGGACATGGTAGATGTGATCAGGGAGATGCAACTTAATATTGATTCATTCAATTCTGCTGTTTTCAGAGATCTCCCATATGTGGCCCTAGTGCGCTATTTGGGTCAAACACAAGCCGCAGAGGAGGAGGGACCCCCCGGCCCCCGGATTTGGGGGTTTCTCGTTTTCAGTACCATTCATTCCAGGTTGCGGACGCCCTAAAGGGCTAAAAATTTTAATTTAAATTTCCCAAAAAAAGGCCCCCATGTTGGAAATTACCCCCCCATACGGAATTCTACCCCGGGGTGCAGGGAGTGAAACCCGACCCCCACAGTTTTTTTCCCCCAATTTTTTTTTCTTAGCTTTTAGGCGGGGAAAATAAAAAAACATTTTTTTTTTTCCCAACAACCCCTGAAATTTTTTGCTAAAAATGTTTCATTTTTAAAAAGAAAGGGGGGAAAAAACCCCCCCAAATTTTGTTGCGCAATTTCTTAAAATTTTTGGAAATTTTTCCTTTTATATATATTTATTATATATATTTATAATTTTTTATTATATATATATAAAAAATACTGTTTGGGCCCCCCTTGGGGGGGGCCTTTAACGGGGGGGGGGCGCTTTTTGGGAAAGGCGGGTTTTTTGGTGGGGGGGCTGTTTCCATCTGCAAACCCCCCAAAAGTAGCAAAAAAGGGGGTTTTAAAACCCTTCCAAAAAGAAACCCCATCTTGGATTCAGCCCCCTTCAGGGAATCTTTTAGGAGTGTTTGTGTTTTTTTGGGTGAAACAGGTTTTCCCACTTTTTTTTTTGCATTGGGCCCATGAAAATGGGGGGGGGAGGGGGTATGCGTTCCGCCATTTTTTTTGGGGGGTTTTTCGGTTTTTCAGCGTTGCCGTGCATTTGTAAAGGGACGGGTTAAAAATTACCTGCGGGTCGATGGGAATTACTGTGATTTTAAATTTTTTTAAAATTTTTGGGTTTTATTACTTTTACACTTTAAAAATTGGGTATAAAAAAAAATTTTTTTTTCTATGTCGTCATAGTCTGACGCCATAAATTTTAAAAATTTTTGTTACGGAGCTGATTATGGGTTTTTTTTTGCGGGATAAAGTGGAAATTTTTTTTTGGTATTTTTAAAGGGGGGGGCCATTGCGGGTTTAAAATTCACTTTTGCTAAAGTTTTGGCAAGGCATTTTGAACAAAATACAGAAATCCCGGCAATGTTTATTTTTTACTTTCGTCCCCATGGGGTTTTTAAAAATTGCCCCGGGTTTTAGCTTTCCCACAGCAGGTCGAAAAGATTCCCAGCGATGCCCGATTTGTATGTATTTTTTTGGGGTTTTACTGATTTTACACAATAAAAAAACACTTTTATTTAAAGGGAAACAACCATTTTTTGCGTTTGTGCATTTCCCGAGACCCCAAAAACGGTATTTTTCTGTGTAGGGGATTTTTGTGCAGGGGTTGTTTTTTGGGGGGGTTAAAGGGGGACTTTTTTATTGGGTGTTTTTCCCGGGGAAAATTGTTTTTTTTTTGATCTTTTTTAAAAACCCTTTTTTTTTTGGGAAAAAGCAGAGGGTGAAAAAAAATACCCCCTTCTTATTAGTGTTTTTTTATTGTTAACAGGGGCCTCCCTTTTGCATTTTATGTGAAAAGGGTTATTTTAAAACTCGTGGGTCAAACAATTATGGGGGATAACCCAAGTTTTATATATTTTTTTTTTTAAAATAAAACCCTTTTTAAAAAAAAAAAAAAAAAAAAAGTTTTTATAAAACAATATTTATGCCTGGCCAGAACTTTTTATTTTTCCTTTTTTAAAAGGTTGGAAAGGGCTTTTTTTTGTGGGGGTGAATTGATTTTTTAAAATTGGGGCCCCACTTGGGAGTTTTTATTGGGTTTTTGATTGCTTTTCTGGGTCCAATTTATGTGCTGGGGAAATGAAAAAAATCCCCATTTCTTTGTTTTTTTTTTTTTTTTTTTTTTTAAATGTTCCCCAAAGTTGGGGTAATTAATTTGACAGTTTTAAAGGGAAAGTCATTTTTAAACCGGGTGATCCCAAGATACGTGTACGGGGGCCAATTTAAACACCCTTCCAAATTTAAAACCTGCCCCCTGTTAAAAAAGGTTCCTTAAGGGGGCATGCGGCACTTGTTTTTTCCCAATGTTCCACCCCGGAGAGTAGCTGCATAACAAAAAGGGTTCCAGCGGGCCCACAGAAACCCCACTTTGAGGTGAAATCTTTTTAAAACAGTGGCAAAGGCAGCAAACCCAAATGTAAAAACCCTTTCCCTGTAACGTCCCCCCCCCCCCAAAAAAAACCTTTTGTGCGGGAGTTGCATGTAATAAATATACCTTTTTCTGACTTGAATCCCAAATTTTAAATTAAAGGGAACAAACCGCCGCCCGGGACCCGAAACCGGGGGGGCCCCCCGGGCCCGTAACTTTTAGTTTTATCTTTTTTTGGGGCGTTTGGTGTTTGAAAAAGGGGGAAAAAGGGAGGATTTCCCTGTTTTTATTTTATTTTTCATGTTTGTGTTTGACTTTTTCTCTTTTTTACTTTTTCACATTTTTCACTTTTCCCATAGGGGGAGTCGGGCGGATAACGGCCCCAAATTTGTCCCGGGCCCTTGTTGAAGGGGGGACAGTGGGGCATCCCTGCTTCGGTCTTCCCCTTAGCTGCAGCAATCGCCACAGCTCCGGGCGGAGGTGATGCCGCATTAGGCCAGCTGCAATATATCACTGATCCATCGTGCGGGACCCTGTCCTGGGCCAGTGGGGGTTTTAGGGGGAAACATTTCCTTTTACAGAAAAGCCCCTGCGGGGGGTTTTGATTCTTTCAGTTTGAGCTCGGGGACCGGGGGTTTCCCCCACCCTTTTTGTAGGGGGAAAAAGTTGCTTTTTTTGTGGGGGCGCTGCAAAACCGCTTGTCACTCTAAAGTCTATGGGGCCCCTCTGGGGGGGGAGACGCCCTAATGGGGGTTGGGGTGTTTGTCTTCTTGTGGGGGCGCTTGCGACGCTCTCGTCTTTTGGGAAACCTCTGGGGGGAGGCCGCCTCATGGTGTTGGGTGTTTGCTCTACATGTGGGGGCGCTGCAGACACTGTCACTCTCAGTCTATGGGACCCGCTGTGGGGAGGCCGCCCTCATGGTGTTGGGTGTTTGCTCTACATGTGGGGGCGCTGCAGACGCTCTCAGTCTATGGGACCCTCTGTGGGGAGGCCGCCTCGGGGGTTTGTTTCTACATGTGGGGGGCGGGCGATCCCTGTCACTCTCAGTTTTTGGGGGGACCCTCTGTGGGTGGGCCCCCTAAATGGTTTTTTTGCTTTTACATGTGGGGGCGTTTGCAAAATGCTGTCACTTCAGTTAGGGGGTTCCCTCTGGGGGGCGGGGGCCCGCCTCATGGGGTTTGCTTACATGTGGGGGGCCCCTTTTGAAAGATGCTTTTACCTCAGTTATGGGACCCGCTGTGGGGAGGCCGCCTCATGGTGTTTGCTCTACATGTGGGGGCGCTGCAGACGCTGTCATTTTCGGGTCAGGGGGGATTTGTTTTAAAATCATAGTCAGTAAGGCTTGTTTATAATCAGGGGTTTTTAAAAAAAAGTTTTTTCCCCCTAAAACTAGTTTTTGGGCAAATTTTAACATGCAAGTAGATGAAGTTTTTTGGGGAACCCCTTTTTTTATATGACTTTTTTTCCCTTAGTTTAAGGGGTTTAAATTCTTTCATATTTGGACCCCCACTGTTCTTTTGTATTTTGGAAGGAGAAAAAAAAATCCTGCCCTTTAAATTAACAATTTAAATAGATTTATTAAACTGAATAAAAAACCCAAACTTTTCGCAAAATTTTATTTGCTTAAAAAAAAAGATCCATGCTTTTTTAAACAAATTTTGGGCCCTAAACAAAAATTTTATTTTTTTAAGGAAACTTAGACTGTCACCCCAGCCGACACAGGGAAAAAATTTAAAAATACTACTGTCCCCCGCTGTCCTTGTAGCTTTTATTGTCGTCTTCCCTTTATCATATCTTTTTTTCTTTGTTCCTATTTATAATCTGGAAAAGAAAAACAAGCTTTCCTGCTTTTTTTGGGTCCCCCCGTTTCTCAATTTTGAAACGAATGGGTCCAAAGGGAAAAGGAAAATTCTTTCAACGCCCTGCCCGAAGGGAAACTGCCCGCTGTTTTTTTGTGGAAAAAAATTACTTGAACAGTCTCTAAATCCAAGCGTTTTTAAATGATTCCCCCGTTTATGCTTTTGACCTTCCTTTTAAAAAAAACTTCGCAAAACATATATTTTTTTTAATGGTTCCCCCTTAGCTTGAAGTTTATTTTAGTTGGCATTAAAGATGGATGGGTTGATGGATAAACCCCTGTTTATAGCTAACTCCTCTTCCTCAGCATTTGGTTTTGGGCCCCCGATATTGGTTATTGAAATTTTTTTTCCAAAAATTTAGTGGAGTCCGTGCTTGTCCCCTTCGTTTTTTTTACTGCTTGTAATTTAATTCTGTCACTTTTGTAGTTTGTTTTTTAAGGGGTTTACTCAGTTCCTTCCAAATTTTTAAAAAGCATCCGCAATTAAAAAAAGCTAATTTTTTTGTTTTTTTTTTTAAAGGCTTTAGAGATGGGTTTTAGGGAAAAACTCAGCTTATGTTCAACATTTCTCCCTTAAGACCAGTGTTGAGGGGTTTTTTGGCCCTGACGCGCCCTTATTTTTTTCTCGATTTTCTTACAAAAATGTCATCAGAAAAGGCCCCGTTTTTTTTAATTTCTGCTTTAAAAAAAATCCAGCCCCGAGGGTTTCCCTTAAAATTTGTGGGAAAAAGTTTTGCTTGGTTTTCCCCCCTTTCCCTTTTTAGAGCTGCTGCGCAAAAAAGATTACTTACGGAAGTATTTAGGCCAAATTTTAAAAACTTTTTCCTTTATTTCTGGAACCTTAAAGGGTTGTCTCAGACTGGGTTTCATCCTACCTTGGTTTTCTGTCCCCCAAGGCTGTTTTGTTTTGAAAATCCCCTGGGCCCGGGAGGGATGGGTTCTGGAGGGCCCTCCCCCCTCCCTTTATTAGGGGGACGGTTTATGCTGCTGGCCCCTCGCTCCCGATTTCTAAAAAGGGATTGGAAAGGGAGAAAAATTTTCGATCAGGGGTTCTCTTTCCCCCGCTGCCCACCATTCTTTTTTAAACCACCGGTTTTTACACAGAAAATATTTCTTCCCCCCCCATCCCTACATGACCCGGGGGCCGGGGTTTCCCCGCACAGGGGAAATTTAAACAGGGGGGGGGGAAACGGGTTCAAATAAAACTCTGATGTGTTGTTTTTTGCCCTGGAGTTATCTCAGTGCTCAAACTGTCTGTGTCTGTTTAAAAACTTTCACTGAAATGTTGGGAATATTTCCTGCCTTTAATCATTACTTCCCGCAGTGAAGCGGTTAGGTAAAAAAGGAGAGTGAATTTTAATTAGGCAGACTAGAGCTGAATTTAGGGTGGGGAGGAAAAAGTTAACAGCAGTGAAAATAATTTGGTTTTGGGCCCCAGATAAGGCAGAGGGGGATCAGGGGTGTTTGTATGCCTGGGTCTAAAAACCCGATTGTGCCCAAGGGGAGCGAGGGGACAGAGAGGAAAAAAACGGAGTTTGGGTTTAAAATTGTGACCCGTTGTGATAAGGGTGCCGGGGGATCAGCCTATCTTGGGGAACAAGCGGGGCGGTGACTTTAGAGACCTCAGCAGCCCCCTGAAGCCACTAAAAAAAGTTATCTAGAAAATTCCAAAAGTAGATTTTTTTATTGACATATATTTCAAAAGTGCTTGGGTTTTTTAAGATCTTTTTTAAATTTTTATGACAATTTTGTTGTGAGGGCAAAAACCCCCTTTTTGTCTTTGGCTAAAAAGGTGCAGAATGGCACTGCAACCATATGTTTTAGCCCGCTTTGTTTTCCCCCCCCCGCTCTTCTTTAAACCCTTTCATCTTGGATTACGTTTGGGAAACATTGTCAGTGACCAATGCGTACTAAAACATTTGAATTTTTTGTTCACATGTGTTATTGCTTTTACTGCCCCCTTCTTGTTAAATTTTCTGCTGTGTGTGCATTTCCCGACGTATCAGTTGTTTGTTTTAAAAGGGAAAACTTTACCTTCTTCTGTTGTTATACAAGCCTTACAATAGGATCTTTTTGGCATTACTCCACCCAAACAATTTCTTAGGGGTTTAAAAATTTTTACCCTCCGAGTGTTGCCCCCCCTTTTCCCCCAAATTTTCTGGCATACACTTGATCAGGGGTTTCCCCGCAAAAATCAGCTCTGGTTGGGGTGGGCTGGTTCCCGGTTCAGTGGGCCCGAACCCTATTTTATGAAATGTGGCTTCTCAGTAGAGGGGAAAAAAAAGTTTCGTTGCCTTAAAAAAATGGGCAATTTTTTTCCTTTAATTTAAAAAATTTTTTCTAAAACTGCTTGGGTTTTTATTTACAAACCCATCTATGGTGGTTCCAGGAGGTTTTTTTTCCCCTTTTGGGGTTTTGGGGATATGTGGCCCGTGGGTCCCCTTTGATGATGCTGCTGCTGCTAAAGAAACACTAAACCTGGATGGGGGAACTCTGAAACTTGTTAGAAAGGATGATGGTGATCTTGGAGGGGGATAGTTTCCCGGGAAACCCCCGAAAATTCCCCCAAAAAAAAAAAAGTCAATGCTGTTTTTTTTATTGTTTTTTACAAATTTTTGCTTTTTGTACAAAACCCCAAACACTGGGCCCCCAAAAAGGAAAAATTTGTTTTTTTCATCATAACTGCACCCCAAAAGACAAATAACAGCGGAATAATAAGAAATACATTTTTTTCACACTTGGGCAAATTCGTCTTTAGAAATAGGATTCAAAAAAAAATGTTTTCCCCCCTTTAAGCTATGCCTGTTCAAAAATTTTTTCTTTGGTCATCTTCATCACCGCACTTTCATGATGTTGCCTCATTTTGCGCCGCCCGGCCTTGCTCTCTTTGTTGCATTTGTTTGCATTTTTCACGCATGCCTGCCCTTTTTGATAGGCGAAGGGCTTCATTTAAAATTTTCCCCAAAATTGGGCTCTTTTAAGGCCCCGCTGCCCCCTTAAAGGAAAAATGTAATTTAAAACCCCAGATCGTTTTCACCAAAACAGATCCGGACTTGTCTGTCTGTGGCTTTTTGCTTGCAGTATTTGCTCCCAAAAATTTTACTTTTATTTTTTTTGTCCCGTTGCCCTTCCTCCCCCCACCTTTTGATTCAAAAATTTTCTTGTGTTGGCAGATCTTTCCAAATCCCCAAAAAAATCAAAAAAACATTTTGTTAACTTCTTGGACTTGGGACTGGGGGGTTGGGTTCGGGATTCAAAAGGGGTTTTTTAGAACAATAGGTTAAGGTCCCTTTTTTAACTCTGTTCATTTTTGTAACATTTTTGCTGTGAAGAAGAGGCTGGGGCCTCCGGGGGTCAAAAATTCAGTTTTGAGAACTGTGTAAGGGCGTCTGTGATAATATAGGAGGAAACTCCCCCACTAACCCATACAAAAACCCTTTTGGTTGAGCATGGTTTGTAAATTGTTCCCACATAAAACGCCTTTTTCAAAGGGTTTTTAATAAAAACTCAGCTTTTTCTCATGTTGGGAAACCCTTTTTGGGTTGGTAAAATATTTTCATCAAAAAAGGGTTTTATTGAAAAAATTTCCGTTTAAAATCAAAAAAAACCCCAAATTTTTAAAAAAAAAAGATCATATTTTTTTGGGGGGGGATTTTTTTTTTTTAAAAAAATTGATTTTTATCCACCCTGGCCTCAGTCTATGGGACCCGCTGTGGGGAGGCCTCCCTCATGGTTTTGGGTTTTGCGCTGTTTGATGTATTTTTCGGCCGCTGCTGATTGATCCTCTTTTCACCCTTCGGGGAAAAAGTGTTTGGGCGTCTTTTTGCACAAAGATCGAAGTGGCATCGGGAAATGGAAAAAATTTTAAGGATATCAATGTGGTATTTAATAGTAAGTACACGGTGTGAAGTCTCGCCGGGGCCCCCGCGCCGCTCCGGAAGCTGTGCTCCCCTACAGCAACCCAAACGGGATGGGCGGGAAAGTTTCGGAGCTGTAAAAGGGAAGTTTTTAAAGGGGTTTTTCCCCAAATACTGACACGACCCCACAAAGATTTCCCATTTTTTGCTGTCCAGGTCCCACCTCCTGCATCTAATAAAAAACCCCCAAAAACCTCCCCCTTTCCCGAACAGGGGTGGTCGGGATTTCCCCCATAGAAACTTTTCAAGTCAGGGGGAAAAAATCAAAACCTTTGCTCTTTTCCCTTTCAGCTAGAGGTTTTTCAGGTTCGTTTGGGGAAAACAGGTCGGGACCTGGGCCTATCGGACATTGCTGGTACATCCTAGTGATCTGCCATCAATGTCTGAAGTGAGACAACCCCTCTAATGGGATTTTTTCCCTACCATGATTGGCTTTTAACATGTAGGGACAGGTAATTGAAGACTTTTTGTAAATAGATTGCTTTGTTGATTTTGTTTAGTCAGGAGATTATATCTCTTCTTAGAGCCACAAGTTTCTCTGGTTACGACCATCTTTCTCCCTCACCTCTTTCTGCTATCTCTTATCTCTCATTGCTATAAGCTGCCGTCAGTCACTTAGTCCATCCATGGTGAGTCCCCTCCTGCAGAGTCTAATCTCTATTACAGACTTTGAAAGCTTCTCATTTAGCTAAGTAAACACTCTTTAGTGCTAGGAACAGCAGTGCTGATGTGTCAATCACTGCTATAGACCCATCCACAGCCTGAGCCGGAAGTGAGAAACTGAAGCTTTAGAACTTCCCACAGCCGGATCAGGATGTGGGAGCCTGACGATGTAGAACCTCCCACACATTCTGAACAGGAATTGGGAGTCTGAAGCTGTAGAACGTCCCACAGCCTGAACAGGAAGTGAGTTTGAAGCTGTAAAACCTCCCACAGTCTGAAGAGGAGTGGGAGCTTGATGCTGGAGAACCACCCAAAGCCTGGGGAGAGAAGGGAAGAGCAGGTTCTGGGAAAACCTCATTAATGAGATGCTTTTGTTTTTATATGTAAGCGGTATGAATTAGATATATGCACACATATTTATATATTCAGATATACGGCGTCTGGAGAGATATATATAATCTACACACCGTAAATGTTATAATACTCCTACAACTAACACGATTTTTAATGCTGCCTTATCAGCTCTGCGGGAGTGATTGGTCAGGGGCCGCCATCTTGTTGGCTGTATATCCACAGAGAGTGGTCAGATGTGTTTTGCAGGGAGAGCGGTCACACGTGTGTTTTGCAGGGAGAGCGGTCACGCGTGTGTTTTGCAGACGTCCTCACTCGCTGCAGTCAGGTTTCCGGTCTCTGATTGTGTTGATTTTCTGTTTTGTTTTAGGGTTTTTTGAAATGAAGATGAAATACGATGAAAGTGACAACGCGCTGATCCGGGCGTCGCGCACCCTCACCGACAAGATCAGCGACCTGTTTGGTAAGATCATTTCTGTAACCTGTTGTGCGTTTTATAGTGACAGTCGCCGCACACACCAGATCACCGGAGATCAGCAACAAGGGATCGTTCTCCAGGTGAAAGCCCAGGGCGACGACCTTTTTTTGGGTAAATCGGTCGTGTGGAACCAACAAGCGAAAGAGATGTGTCTCGGCAAATTATGTGTCCAGGAACAGCCCGCGGCCGCGTCTGCTCTGGTCTCGCCCGCGGCCGCGTCTGCTCCGGTCTCGCCCGCGGCCGCGTCTGCCCCCGGTCTCCCCCCGGGGCCCGGTCTGCCCCCGGTTTTGCCCGGGGGCCGCGTTGCCCCGGGTCTCGCCCCCGCGGCCCTCTGCTGGTTCGCCCCCCGGCCGGTCTGTCCGGTTTCTGCCCCCGCCCCGGTCTGCTCCGGTTTCTCCCCCGCGGCCCGGTCCCCCCGGGGGTTGCCCCGGGCCGCGTCTCCCCCCGGTCTCGCCCGCGGCCGCGTCTGCCCCCGGTTCGCCCGCGGCCGGTCTGCCCGGTCTCGCCCGCGGCCGCGTCTCCCCCGGTCTCGCCCGGGGGCCGCGTTTGCCGGTCTCCCGCGCCCGCGGGCGTCTGCCCGGTCTCGCCCGCGGCCGCGTCTGCCCGGTCTCGCCCGCGGCCGCGTCTGCTCTGGTCTCGCCCGCGGCCGCGTCTGCTCTGGTCTCGCCCGCGGCCGCGTCTGCTCTGGTCTCGCCCGCGGCCGCGTCTGCTCCGTTACAGTCATTTATCATTGTATTCTGTGTTGTCTGTAGAACATTCACCAGCTGTTTATTCCGCCACCAACCTGCTTCTGTCCACCTTCCTTTAGAGGGTTGCTCCCACCATAGACTGCGTGTGTTCAGCGCTCTGTAGGTCTCGGCGTCGCGTGGGGTCCTGAGCATGCCCTGCCGTTCAACCTGCAACTTTGTCCAAGTTTTTAATTTTGACCCACTGTCTATTTGAGTTTCACACCCCTGGTGTACATACAGAGGGGGCTGTAAATCACTGATCAGCCCGCCCACTGGACTCCTTAACCCACAAAAAGCAGGGAATGAAAACGAATAAAATATAAATCCTACTGCGTCTTTCCCCACAGAGCTGTAGAGAAGTCCGCTCCGCAAGTTCTGCTCTGTAAGAAGGGGCCGCGGATCTGATAGTATTTTCTATGTGACAGGTTCCCTTTAATTGATGACTTTGTTACCGGGACTATGATTCTGCATTTTGGCCTGAAGGGGCGATCCCTGAAACGCGTTGTCCTGCAGGTTTGTCCTGTGTTATATATTTCAGTAACCTCAGGACTATGTTGTCACCTGGGGTTTTGCTCGTACACTTTATTTAGGCGCTCGGCCCATTCGTCTGCCTGTTTCCCTGATATATCGCTGGGATGTGTGATCTCGGTTCAGAATGGACAACTCTGCATTGTATTCTATGGGAGTTCCTGGTGCAGCCGTCAAAGTGCAAAATGGGGACATCCCTGTAATTAGCTCCTATTTGGGTGCATCGTTTATTTCGGCCTCGGGTACAATCTACCCCTGTGGCTTCATTGGCCAAGCACTGCCTGACGTGGGGCTGCAAATCTCCCTATTCCCTGCCAAGCCTGTAAAAGCTCCAGAGGTCCAAGGTCACGCTCCTTATTATACCCCCCCGAATCTTCTCCGTCCATAACGCATGATGGATGCCCTGGTGGTGATGTTGACCTCCCCTGGAGCCATAGACGTCGTCCGGTGTCAGCGCCGCTCCCTCTCTGTAGAGTTGGGGGAGAGTCCCCTTTGGTTTCGAGTCGCTCCTGTTTCCCCGGCGTTAGTTTGACATTTTGTGATTTTGTCCGGTGACATTAACTGCGGATGAATCTCTTCTGATTTCCAGGGGGAGTGTTTTCCAAGACGGAGATGTCGGAGGTGTTAACGGAAATCGTGAAGGTCGATCCGAACTTCGATAAGGACGCGTTTCTGAAAATGTGCGAGAAGGATATAATTCCCAACATCCTGGAGGTAAAGGCCGTTCCTGATCTCTGTCCTGCAGGTGTAGGGTGCTCAGGTAGAGAGCAGGAGGAGCTGAGGACATGCTATCTGATCTGTGGCCCCATGTTAGAGCAGGAGGAGCTGAGACATTGCCTATCTGATCTGTGTGCCACAATGCGTGTTATAGAGCAGGAGGAGCTGAGGACATGCTATCTGATCTGCAGGCCCATGTTATAGGCAAAAGGAGGAGTCTGAAGGACATGCTATCTGATCGGTGGACACATGTTTTAGAGAGGAAGGAGCTGAGGATCTTGCTATTGATCTGGAGCCCCATGTTATAGCAGCAGGAGGCAGCTGAGGACACATGCTATCTGATCTGTGGGGCCCCAAGTTATAGAGAAGGAGGAGCTGAGGACATGCTATTGATCTGGTAGGCCCCATGTTATAGAGCAGGAGGAGCTTGAGGACATGCTATCTGATCTGTGGCCTCACTGTTATAGAGCAGGAGGGCTGAGGGAATGCTATCTTGATCTGTGGGCCCCATGTTATAGAGCAGGAGGAGCTGAGGACATGTTACTATCTGATCTGGTCGGCCCCATGTTTATAGAGCTGGGAGGAGCTGGTGGGACATTGCTATCTGATTGTGGCCTCTATGTTATAGAGCAGGAGAGCTGAGGACATGCTATCTGATCTCGTGGCCCCATGTTATTAGAGCAGGACGGAGCTGAGACATGCTATCTGATCTGTGGCCTCATTGTTATAGAGCAGGACGGAGATGAGACATGCTAATCTTGTCTGTTGGCCCCATGTTATAGAGCAGGAGGAGCTGAGGACATGCTATCTGAATCTGTTTCTGGGCCCATGTTATAGAGGCTGGAGGAGCTGAGGGAACAATTGCTATCATGATCTGTCGGCCCATGTTATAACAGCAGGAGGAGCTTGAGGACACGCTATCTGATCTGTCGGCCCCACTGGTTATTGAAGCAGGGAGGAGCTAATGTGGACAATTCCTTTTCTAAAGGTTTTCCAGGGCCAGAGTTACTCGCAGTCATTTGCTGGATTTTAATAGGCTGCAGATCAGGAGCTGTTGCCGGCGCTGGTTTTAGGATTTTCTGCTTTCTTTGTTGCATCCGTTCCTTCGCTCACAATATTTTTTTCATGCCTCCTCGTTTCTATCGGCCGCAATTGGTAAAATTCTTATTGTGAATTTTGTTGCAAGATTTTTCTTTTCTAATATTTTTCAGGCAATCGTGAAGACGGCGGACCTCGAGGTCTTTCCCTGGAAGATGGTGTTACGAAGCAGGTTGAGTGGTTGCTGGCCCGTCTGTCATCACTTCATACTGGGAGGCTGCCTCAATGTAATAGTCCAGCGCTCACTCATCAGGCAGAAATGGAGAAGGCCTGCTCCCAACGTGCACCTTGCTGGTGTTTTAACAGGATAGAACATCTGAGTCTCTTCTATGGGAGCGCTGTACTCGGCTGTACTCAGAACTCCCATAGAACAGAATGGAGAGCACAGCGCTTCCCTGTACTGGGAAACTGCCATAGAACTGAATGGAAGAACACAGCGCTCCCACTGTACTATGGAAACTCCCAATAGAATAACAGATTGGAGAAACACAGCGCTCCCCTGTACTGGGAACTCCCATAGAGGAGAAAAAAAGAACACAGCGTTTCCCTGTACTGGGAACTCCCATAGAAAGGAAGAGACACAGCACTCCCTGTACTGGGAACTCCCATAGAACAGAATGGAGAACAAAAGCCTCCCCTTTTCTGGGAACTCCCATAGAAAGGAAAGGAGAAACCAGCGCCCCCTGTACTGGGAACTCCATAGAACAGAATGGAGAACACAGCCCCTCCCCTGTACTGGAACTCCCATAGAACAGAATGGAGAACACAGCCTCCCCTGTACTGGGAACTCCCATAGAAGAATGGAAGAACACAGCGCTCCCTGTACTGGGAACTCCATAGAGAAATGGAGACACAGCGTTTCCCTGTACTGGGAACTCCCATAAGGAGAATGGGAGAACACAGCGCTCCCTTTTTCTGGGAACTCCCATAGAGGAGAATGGAGGACCAGCGCTTCCCTGTAATGGGAACTCCATAGAACAGAATGGAGAACACAGCGCTCCCTTGTACTGGGAACTCCCATAGAACAGAATGGAGAACAACACGCCCCCCGGGTACGGGGAAAACTCCATAGAACAGAATGGAGAAACACAGCGCTCCCCGTATGGAACTGCCATAGAACAGAAGGGGAGAAACACAGCGCTCCCTGTACTGGGAACTCCCATAGAGGAGAAATGGACAGAAACAGCCTCCCTTGTACTGGGAACCTCCCATAGAGGAGAATGGAGAGCACAGCGCTTCCTGTACTGGGAACTCCCTTTAGAAACAGACTGGAGAAACAACGCTCCCCCTGTTCGGGGAAAACTCCATAGAGGAGAATGGAGAACCCAGCGCTACCCTGTACTGGAAATCCCATAAAAACAGAAGGAGAACACGGGATCCCCTGTAAGGGAACTCCATGAAACAAAATGGAGAAACACAGCCTCCCCTGTACTGGGAACTCCCATAGAGGAGAAATGGACAAACACAGCCTCCCTTGTACTGGGAACTCCCATAGAACAGAATGGTGAACACAGCGCTCCTCTGTACTGGGAACTCCCATAGAACATAATAGAGAGTTGTGTACAAGCCGGGCCGGATCTCTGTTCGGAACCGACACATTTGGGGTTCGTGCCTGAGATGAATGTGGCACCTGTCAGACTGTGATAACGTATCGTAGCGCTATGTACTATGAATTTCTAAGGTGGGACTTGAAGCAATCGGGCTCGGGAAAGGGCCAGAGGTGCAATCACTCTTCATGTGTGAAACAGGAACATCCCTTTAAGCCCTTTGATGCGGAGAGATGAGCGGGGGCGGCGTGTGTGTCGATGATTTACCGCCAGATCATCCAGTGATCACCGCTCCTGCACGTTTGACCCAGGATGGCGGCGGCGCAACTGTCCCCGATATCCGGCGCTGGACGCGTCTTGTTTGTGTGGTTTCTGTACAGTTTTCGTAACCATTGCTTTCTCTTTTCGTATAGACGTACAGTCAGCTGGCGCACCCCATCCAGCAGGCCAAGGCCATGGGGCTCCGCTTTCATTCCAAGATTCTGGACATTGACAATATAGATGTAAGTGCAGAAAGGTGCAGTATAGGCGCAATGTTACGGGCCGGGGTATTAGCGACACGGCTGACCCTTGGAGGGGGGGTTGGTTTTCCTGGTCATGAAAAACTTTGACGTCTACCGCAGCCGTGAATGTGCCCAGAGCGCTCCCCTAGTGTCCGTCAAAGCATCACGTGGACTGACCTGTATCTGCAGCCATCATGGAAGCCCATAGGATCCCACTATTATATGTAAAGGGGTCTTCTCCCCATGCGGTTTCACTGACTCGCAGGCAGCTTCAGTCTCACACTGCTTGGTCAGGTTTAAGGATAATCACGTGGTCCTATGTTTCGGCCAAGTAGGCCTTCATCGCAAAGGACCAAAGAGGTGGGGACAGGAAGTCTGGAGCAGGAGAGAATCCTGTCCCCATCTCTGATCCCTTGGGATGAAGGCCTAATTGGCCGAAACGTAGGACCGTGGGATTATCCTCCTGCTTCTATATATGGAGCTGAATATCACCTGGATCGTGTCTGAAGCATTTTCAATAAAACCACTTTTGCTGCAGTATCACAAGGTGTAACATGGATTTTATACATATTGGATTATGAGCCCACGGGCTTTTTCACAGAGCACCCACATCCTATCTAGGTGTGCAGCACCTTCATATCTGTATGCTTGGTCAGGCTGTGGGCGGTTTTGCAACTTCAGGCTTCCTGTTCAGGTTGTGGGCGGTTCTACAGCATCAGGCTCCCACTTCCTGTTCAGGCTGTGGGTAGTTCTACAGCGTCAGGCTCCCACTTCCTGTTCAGGCTGTGGGTAGTTCTACAGCATCAGGCTCCCACTTCCTGTTCAGGCTGTGGGTAGTTCTACAGCTTCAGGCTCCCGCTTCCTGTTCAGGCTGTGGGCCGATCTACAGTTTCAGGCTCCCACTTCCTGTTCAGGCTGTGGGCCGATCTACAGTTTCAGGCTCCCACTTCCTGTTCAGGCTGTGGGCGGTTCTACAGCTTCAGGCCCCCACTTCCTATTTAGGCCAGGAAGACCCAGGAAGCATGAATCTGAAGCTGCCTGTGGCTCTGCCCTTTAAAAGGATGTTCCATGATCATGTGTTGATTTCTGATGGAAAAACATACAAAACCGTCTACATCCGATGCATGCAGACCTATAGCATTACGTTTGCATACGTCGCTCATAGTATATAGTGCGGTGCACTGCGCTTTACTGAACCTGTATGGAGCGGAGTCAAACGTAGCCAGATGTCTGCGACTGTGACATTGTTTGACCCATTATAATCTATGGACTCCTCATCCTGTACGTTCCAATACTGTTGTTTTGGTATCAAAATGTATAGGTTTGACGTAGGCCATAAACGTAGTGTGAACCGGGCCCTACACAGACGTTGCCGGTCAGTAGAGCGCCGCCGTCGTGCCGCAGGTCATTACAATCCTCTTCTTTTTTCCAGCTTGCGATGGGGAAGATGATGGAGCAGGGTCCGGTGCTGATCATCACCTTCCAGGCTCAGCTGGTCATGCTTCTGAAGAATCAAAAAGGCGAAGTTGTCGAAGGAGATCAGGCAAGTGGGAGTTGGTTGGTTTGTAGGTGTTACAGGACAGTGCACGGAAGCCGCTGGTAAGATGCGCCCCACAGCGTAGGAACGTGGGCCCCACAGCGTAGGATCGTGGGCCCCACAGCGTAGGAACGTGGGCCCCACAGCGTAGGAACATGCGCCCCACATTGTAGGGACGTGCGCCCCACAGCGTAGGAACAGACCCCAGCCTTTGCCATTTTAGGGAACGTCCACACGACGACTGAAATGTACTTGTCGGATTTTCCCATTGAAAACTGCATTGGACAACGCGAGTGTGTCATGTGGATTCTGGGTAGTTTTTTTCCGGCGGGTTCACAGTCATAGAGCGGGTCACATTACTCTCTTTGGGGAGTTTTGGATACGGATCTGAAATTGTTTTGGGCGTGTTTTTTGATGAGGAATACGGAGGAAGAATGAATGTAATACATGGTATGTGGATACAAGGCGAGTTTCCCAACGAGGTCAATGGGGATGATTTTACATCCAGCTTTAGATGAGGATTTCAGGTCGGAATCAGCGCGGATCACTCTGCGTTTAAAAAAATAATTTTAAAAAGTTACATGTTATCGCTACTTCAGTATAAATCCAATCTATTAAAATACACCACGATTTATCCTGCACAGTGAACACCACAGAAAGAAAAAAAAATCCTAAAATTCTGGAGGTTTATTTGGTCACTTCTGATTCCCCCCAAATATTGGAATAAAAAGTTGTTAGAAACTGAGCTTCGGGTCCAGAGGTCTCACTTTGTTAGTAATAATATAGTTGACATGAAATTGTACGGTCGGGGTTCCCCTGTGCTGTATTCCACAGCTCCAAACTGTTCTTCTGCCCCTGGTTCTGTAGCTTCGGGTCCAGAGATCTCACATGGTTACTAATAATATAGTTTGATGCATGTACATTGTGCGGTCGGGGTTCCCTCTGTACTGCATAGAATAGCTCCACATGTTATTACGCTCCGTGTTTTGTAGCTTCAGGTCCAGAGATCTCACATTTTCAGTAATATAGTTTATTGCATGTACATTGTGCGGTCGGGGTTCCCCTTTGCTGTGTAGAATAGCGCCACATGTTCCTCTGCTAATGGTTCTGTAGCTTCACATTTTGAGATCTCAAATTTTCAGTCATACCATTTTCTGTATGGACATTGTATGGTCGGGGTTCCCCCTGTGCTGTGTAGAACAGCGCCTTATGTTCCTCTGCTCCTGATTTTGTAGCTTCATGGTCGGAGAGCTCACATTTTCAGTAATAAGAACATTGGTTGCATGCACGTTGTACGGTCGGGATACCCCCAGTGTTGTGTAGAATAGCGACATTTTGTATGGCTTCAGGTCCGGAGTACTGATCTCTGTAGGAGAATTTCCTCTGCGCTCCATAACGTACCTCTCTCTCCCCACAGGACAAGGTTCTGCGCATGCTCTACGTCTGGGCTCTGTGTCGGGACCAAGATGAACTTAACCCTTACGCCGCCTGGAGGCTTTTAGACCTTTCCTCTTCCGCTTCTGAACAGATCCTTTGATGTCGCCGCCGCGCTGTGCCTCCGGTCTGGTGCGTTTGCCTCGTCGTGGAGACGCTCCCAGCGGAGGACTATTCTGCAAGGAACACTGAGACATTCGAAAATTCTCTCCTTTAGCGAGAGTAACATTTACTGCCATATTGGTTAGATCCAGGAGATCCCTGCGGACGATCACCTGCTGGACGCCGTCCTTATCTGAGAGTATCGGCGACACGATGGTTTATGTCTGGAGCGTGGTGGAAGGACCATGGATTAGGTCTGGAGCGACAATGGATTATGTCTGGATCGTGGTGGAAGGACGATGGGTTAGGTCTGGATCCTGGTGGAAGGACAAGGCATCGTCTGTGTCATGTTTGTATATTGTAAAATTCTGCAAAATGAAACTAACGTCGTATTTATTATTTGGATATTTTTGCAGTTAAAGGGGCGGTTTCTTTAGACAGAGCCCCTTTAAGGCTGCAGCTGCCGGGGGTGATGGGGTCCAAGTCCCAGACTCCGACAGTCGGGCATTTCTCCTATAACAAGAAGGTCCACCCGATGAACGACCTTGACGACGTCTCCGGACCACCTAATCCCTAATAGAGCACATGGCCTGGGGGGCTTGTCTGGAGATACCAGTATACAGAAGACCGAGTGTGCGCCTCACCGTTATATGATGGCTCAGTAAACGTTGCCTTTTTTACTTCGGCATCAGTGACCGTGCTGCGCCCAACACTGACATGAGGGTCCTGGGCTTGTATTTTCCACAAGTAATGTCCGTCCTGTTCTGTCTTTATCCTCATGGGTATTGTAGTCCTTCGTGAAGCCACAGTGCCGTCTGTAGTTCCCTCATCTGCTTCCAATATAAAGCAGTCACATCTGTATGACAATTGCTTTCAATTCACCAGCAAAATCTGTCTTCAAAGAGATGGAAATGAAGACTCGGAGGAGGTCAGGTTACAGCTGCTGCCGATAGAAGTCTATGGAGGAGGAATTGAAGACGCTGCTTCCAATAAGTGTCCTGGTGCCTCACCCCACTTCTGTGTGCAGTGTATGGGAGACATCATAGCAGCTCATCTCCACCCACTAGCTCATCAGCTCATTAATGTCCAGGCTGCTATAGCGATGTAGGGGGCAGGATCTCCTGTCTGTGCAGTGTATGAGAGACATCATAGCAGCTAGTATCCTATAGAGATATAGAGGGTGGGATCTCCTGTATGTACAGTGTATGGAAGACATCATAGCAGCTCGTCTCCTTTAGAGATATAGGGGGCAGGAACTCCTGTTTATGGGAGACATCATAGCAGCTCATCTCCTACAGAAATATAGGGGGCAGGGTCTGCTGTGTGTGCAGTATATGGGTGACATCATAGCATCTTGTCTCCTAAACAGACATAGGGGGCAGGATCTCCTGTGTGCAGTGTATAGGATACATCATAGCAGCTCATCTCCTATAGAGAAATAGGGGCAGGACCTCCTGTGTGTATGGGAGAGATCATAACAGCTCATCTCCTATAGAGATATAGTGGGCAGGGTCTCCTATGTGTGCAGTGTATGGGAGACATCATAGCAGCTCATCTCCTATAAAGATCTAGGGGGCAGGATCTCCTCTCCTGTGTGTGCAGTGTATGGGAGACATCATAGCAGCTCATCTCCTATAGAGATATAGGGGGTAGGATCTCCTCTCATTGTTGTGTGAACCGTCAGGGGAGACTCATAGCGAGGTCAATCTCTATAGAGATATAGGGGGTAGGATCTCCTCTCATTGTTGTAGATGGAACCGCAAAGGGGATCGACGTCCTAGTGGGGAGGGTCAAATCATTATATTGAATGGCACGTGCCAAAGAAATCACAAGCTGACAATCTGCAGTCTAATGAGTTCTCTAAGGCTATGTTCACACAGCTTAAAATAGGACGTATTTCAGTCCGTACTGCCAGAATTACGGCTGGAATAAGTCCCAGTCATTACAGTAATCCACAGTTCTCATAGAGAACTATGGATTATGTCTCCTCTCCCCGCTCGGCGAATACGCCGCGGGGGGAGATAAGTGACATGTGAATTACTAGCGGCGTATACGCGCCACTAGTAATGATTGTCTATGGGCCGGCGAGGTGCTGGCCCCCCGCTCCCAACCACATGGCGTAAGAAGCCGTGTGAACATAGCCTAACTGTTTTATTACAAAACACAAGTTCTTTTAGCTGGGCGTGGACAACCATTCCATAGGCAACATGTGACATACATCCTCCTTCTCTATTGGTTCACCTTATCAAGAATAGATTTATTGCCACTCTGTCTTTGTTCTAACTTCTGAGAGTCCACGCCATATTGGCTCTTAAAGTTATCTTCTTGACACAACAGGGTGTGTCTGGACACAGGCGCCATCTTGTGGGTGAAATAGACATTTCACCTAATACATTCCATAACAGTCCCACTTTGAAATGACCATTTAACCTTTCTCTGCCCTTTGCCCTAGTCTGTCCCTTAGTGGAGATATCCCGCCCCGAAAAGGGCGGCCCCACAAACTAACCCTGGGTGCACCCTATGTCACCCTACATTATATGGTCTAGTTCTTTGATGGGACGTGCAGTTGAAGAGGGGCATAGACGACCTTCCAGAGCACTTCTGGCGTCAATGGTCTCTCAAGGAATGGCGTCTCCGTTTCATAATTCACCATGGTGGGAGTAGCCTGGTCCACAGCTTTTCCAAGTAATTTACTCAAACAAGGGAAAACACAACATACAATTACTGCAAGAATACAGACAATCACAATCCCCATTTGAATTAAAACTCCCTGCCATCCCTTCAACCAACCGAACCAGTCTCCCCCAGGGTCACCGATACCCGAGTTCCTTTTAAGTTTGTCCGAGAGATCTGACAACTTTTTAATGGCCACAGTCATTTTACCGTTCGGTCCTGTATTGTCTGGGATGAAAGTACAACAGGTTTCCCCTATTGTTTTGCACACTCCTCCTTTTCCAGCCAACACCATGTCCAGAGCCCTCCTGTTCTGCTAGGCTACAGCAGAGGTCAGACCCTCCTGATCTTCCAGGCTACAGCAGAGGTCGGACCCTCCTGATCTTCCAGGCTACAGCAGAGGTTGGGCCCTCCTGATCTGCCAGGCCCTGCAGGGCATCTCTGGTGTAATTGACCAAATCTCTGCTGGTTGTAATGTATGTAGTTTATCCAGTCTACATTCTTGTTAACAGTGATTATTGGTAATAGAGATTCAAACCCCACAGTCACCTGATATCTTGCTTTAAACTCATCAGGGACCCCCCTTGGGACTCCTATAGCATCAATATATACATGGGCGTCAAAGCTGCCCTTTGGGGAGACTCCCCTTCTGCTCCTGGCCCTCGCTGTTTCAGTGGTGTGGCTAGCCCTTGACCCTTCACTCCGTATGTGGAATAGGATGAGTAGTTTGGTCAGGGCACATTGTCCAGTCCAATTGCCCTCCAACCTGGTCCTGACTTTGAGATCTCCACCTATCCAATATACATCCCCTATGGAGAGTATTTGATTCTGCAATTTGCTGCTGTTACTGTATGTGGAGCAGTACCCTTTAGTAGTAAAGTTAACCCAGGAATTTGCTATTTCCCATACAGTTGGTATAGCAGGTGTAATTACCTGGGTAAACTGTAATGCTAACTCCCGGCCTTGATGTTTTGGTGGTTATCGGGTACTTGGCCTTCCATTCCTCACAGTGTGGGATGTGGTGGAGTTGGTGTACAGACTAAGAAGATACTCCTGTGCCGATACAAGAATATCTAGAGGGACAGTGCCCATCTGGGGCCTAGCGGCTGAGCAGACATAACAGTTTGCTTTATTGTGCTGATTAGCTGTATACTTAACCCATTCCAGCCACAAGTTCTTATCTGAGAACTTGGTCTCTACCCTCATGGTGTCGTCAGATGTAGGATCAGCTATGGCTGTCATGCTCTGGAAAGTCTGTATATGGGGTATAAGCGGGTTTGCAGGTGTAGGGGCTGGGACTCCCAACCATTTCTCTGGGTCTGTATTCATATCTTTCAACTGGATTTTTTTTTTCCTCGAAATCCCTATTCCGCCCCGCCTCGTATGTAGGCTCCCAGTACATATATCCCCCCCATCAGTCTCCTGAGGGTTTTCAATGGATAAGGTTAGGGGTCTTTATCCCCAGTCTTCCCCTGTGTTCCATCCCACAGCACCGCAGTAGTAGCAAGAGGGTCCCCAGTACTCATCCGTCACACTCAAGTATCTCCACCGTGCAGTGGAGGATTGTTCATTGTAGATGTTACACTGTTTGTGAACCTCGGGACAACATACTACATCACAAACATCAAAGCAATATGTGGCCACGTGAGCACTGGATGAGTTATACCAAAAGGTGACCATCCCTCTCTCCTTTGTAACGGCCACTGATGGGTTAGGACAAGATTACTACTTAGGCCTAGTAGGAACAGCATCTGCTGCATCTCTGGGGACTGGATAATTCTTACAATGTGAAACGTGGATCCAGTTGGGCTTTCCTGCCACCTTGACAGATGTGGTCGTGGTCAGCAGGACTTGGTACGGCCCCTCAAATCTCAGCTCCAGAGTTTTATGCACAAACTTCTTCAAGGAGACCCAGTCTCCAGTTTATGGGCAGCAACGTCTGAGTCTGGATCTAGAATGGAAGAGAAAACTCTAGAATGTATGAGACAACTCTTTAGCCAATGCAGTGACATATGTAGTCCTAACATCAGTTTGTAGCTGCAACTGCTGGGGGAAATATGCACCTAGCCTTGGGGCACTGCCTAACAGGATCTCATAGGGCGAGAGAGCTAACTGTCCCCGGGGTGTGTATCTGACACTAGCTGATTGCAGCCGATGCTGCTAGAGCCGTTACAGGGCTGTAGAGGTCGATAGGGCTACAGTTAACATCTGTAATGGGGGCTAAGGGACTGCTGTATACATCATGGTAAGATGCTTTGCTGTTATGATATTTGCAGATATCTTCCCCGGCTATATTCCGGTAATGTATATAACCTTACCCCATTTTTGACCCGTTTTTCTGGTGCCTGTTAAAAATTCATGCATCATTAACCGCGATCTCGTATGTGGTTATATGTTTACATTCTGATAACTACCTAATAGCTTAAGTTTAATGTCTTGAGCTTTTTTTTACTCCTTTCTCTTTACATCTTTTCCTCATAATTCGTCCCCTGAGGTGATCAGATAGGTTTGAGGCTGGTCGAAACATGTCGGGACGGGATTGGAGTATTTGACAGTATAGTTATTTTCATAGATCAGGGTTAGGTTCCTGACGGGAGCGCTCTTATCAGGGCGATCGTCCTGTATTGGTAGGATAGGGCTACTGTTATAGTCGCTTAGGGTTTTTGGTCCATTATATTAAAATATTGTTTGGTGGAGATGTCGAGTTATCTATGTTTTTAGATGCATTATTATTAAAAGTTATGTTTTATTACTTTACCTCTCTTGTGAAATTTTGTGAATTGTTCGTCTAGAGGTTTCATTCCAAGGACATTAATAGTCCTGGTTTCCTGTTTGTATCTGACACTAAACCAGGCTATGGGCAGGCTGTCTTGCCAGGACATGCCGGTTTCTCTTGCCGTTTTAAGCATCCGTGATTTCAGTGTCCCGTTTAGCCTTTCCACTTTCCCCCCGCTCTGCGAATGGTACGGGGTGTGAAAAGCTAAAGTGCTTTCAAGGGCTGTCCAAATGTCCTTCATCAGAGTATTTGACAGATGTCCCGGTCCATGTGCCCATTGCACTACAGCTGGATATTGAACCCTGGGCAAGCAGAGACGCCTCCCTACTCCATATAGACTGTTCTCTTCGTTCTTCTTGGCTCCCTTCTTTTTTTCAGATTTCCTTTTCTTCCAGTGGAGCTTGTTCCTGCAATTTGGCCAGCAGTCTCCTTGTAGGTTGAGTGTAAGTCAGCCAGGTGATTTCCTCTCGCCTCTTCTGTATTCAGCTTCCCATGTGCCTTAATTTTCAGTATAGCCACTGTTCGTGGCAGCAGCAGTGCATCCATCCACAAAAAGAACCATATCCGGGTTGTCGAGTGGAGTCTCATGTACAGAAGGCAAATGAGAGGTTTCCATCTTCATGATTTTGAGTCATAGTTCTCTTTATGTGCACTGGATTCTTGTGATTCCTCTTTGTCCTCCCCTTGAGGAAGGGGAAGTAAGGTGGCTGGATGAAGAACACAACAGCGCATAAGAGTGATGTTATCCGGCAGTAGGAGAGATTATTGAAGCCTGAGATGCCGTCATGATGAGATGTTTTGGTTGGGATTGATGGAGAATGGCAGAAATGTCATGTGGAGCCAGAAGAACTAAAGAATGTCCAAGTCCGATGTTTGCTGTTTTTGTCCAACAAGGCTTGGGCTGCAAAAACAGTCTTAAGACAGGAATTGTCTTTGTTTTAGGGACTGCTGGTAGGTTGTTTTCAGTTGTTTCTTGATAGGTTCTCTTAGTCCTTCCACAAAGGCTGAGGTCAACATACGTGTGTGCAGTTTTTCTAAGGAAGAGAAACCTAAATCATTGAACATCTGAGAGAGACATGCTTGAAACTTTTCCACTGTCTACTCTTTTTCTTGGGTGATGTCTGTGAGCGTTTTGGCCTGATCCGAGAGCCTGTCCTTCGCCCACTCTTTCAGCCTCTCGCAGAGTTCCACACCTGAATCCGAAGTCAGGTCATCAAGGTCGGGGGTGTATACAGAGATTTCTCCATAATGGGCCCTCACTTCACATAACCCCTTCAGGTCCTTCCATGTGGCCGTATAGTTCTTGCAGACCTGCACCACTTTCCTGTAGAAGGGCATAGGTTGTTTCTCTGGATCGGGCAGACTTCCAGACAGGTGAGATGCTTGCACAGGGTTAAATGTGACATAATATGTTTGTGCTTTTGCACCAACTGCTGTGGATGTCATATGACCAGAACCTAGGAGGTGTTGTGCCTGTCGTTCTGGATTGGTCTGGTAAACCTTCCCTGCGTCCCCTTCCTGTCAGACCCATGGGAGTACTGCTGATGGGCTGTCCCTCCCGCAGGTCCTTAGCGTACTTCTCCACGAAGTATTGGGCTGTTCTTCTTTGTTCCTCCATCAGGGGTTGTGTTTCTTCTCCTCCTTTTGCTCCACCCAGTAAGTTCTCCTCTTCTCCCAGTACCATAAGGCCTCTGGTTCCTGGTCTCCAAATATCTCCTGTTGCTATATCTATTATAGGAAATAATGCTGTTAGAGTACTAGCAATGGGCGCCGCTATCTTGACCCCGGAAGCGTTGACCCTGGAAAGGGCGAGTAATAACCCAGAAGGAAGTGGAAGTGACATCAGAAGTTCCTGTAAGTTAGGCAAGATGGGAGCAGTGGGCGTGGCTGGAGGCGGAAATGACATGGAAGGGGCGGCAACTGGCACAAGTGACTTCAGGAGTGTTGCTGCACTAGGGGCAGGAGCCTGGGCTGGGCTACAGGAGGTGAGGTATTGTTGTGGAGGCGGGAAATGGCACCAGAGGTTCCGGTAGACTAGGCATATTGGGTGTAATGGGCGGAGCTGAAATGGTAGACGGTCCTGAAGTAGTTAAAGCAGGGATGGCTTGTGATGCAGATGGGCCAGCTTTGGGGCGTGATGCTCCACAGTTACAACACCCCTCTCTCCACCCCTTATTTGACACCTCACACAGGTCCAGGAGGTCAGCTCTCCCCCATTATGGGGCGGCGGCATCACACTTTCCTTTGTCTCCTTTGTTTCAGAAGCTTCTCGAGTAAACTGCTGGGACAGAACCAGTGACCACCTGCAAAAAGGTTTTGACTTGGGGAAGAGAGGCCAACGTGCGCTGAAAACAGCAATAAGAGGACAGAGATCTGCCCCCTCAGGGAGGAAGGGCCAAGTCCCAGGCCTGACTAAAGAAATGAAAGCACCCTTGGCGTAGAGCATCCCAAGGGGTGAAATCCCTGGGACTCCGCCCAAGCTAAATAGGTCAATTGAGGCTTGCATGCTCGAATTATGGTCCGGAAAAGTATGAGACTTTAGTATCGCGTGTCAACAGTCACGCCGTCCAACGCAGCCACGGTAAAGTGGGGTGGAACAGAGGACCCTGGGAAATGAGTTCCAGTCGCAGAGGAAGACACCTGGAAGCGTCCAACAGGGCGACGAGATCTGCCTTAGCATGGGCGACGAGAGGGTGCAGGCCATTCTCGGTCTTGAGGCGTTTGAGCACTCTAGGAACTAGGGGACGGGGGGTGGGAGGTAGATTAGAGCAAACTGACTCCAGAGTAGGACCAGCACATCTGCCGCACGAGCCAGGGGATCCCGGGACTCGGATTCATAACTCGGGAGCCGAGATTGACATCTGGAGTGCCCCACCTCTGCCTGAAGGTGAAAAACTTCTGGAACAGGAGTGCACTCCCTAGGATTCGCCAATGCCCAGCTGAGACAGTCAGCCAACTAGTTTTCCACCCTTGGAATGAAATTCGGTGACAGGGTGGGAACTGAGCTTTCTGCCCAGTACAGGATCCTTGAGGCTTCCAGAAAAGCTGCCTGGCTCCTTGTGCCTCCCTGATGATTTAGAGAGACCACCGCCATGGTGTTGTCGGACTGAATACAAATTGGGTGACCCTGAATGAGAGAGGACCAATGCGAGGAAAATGGCTCTGAATTCCAGAACATTGAAGACTGGATTCTCTGGAGGACCAGAGACCCTGAATCGTCTGTGTGCCGAATACAGCGCCTCACCCTGAGGCTCCGGTGTCTGTTGTGATGATCAGCCAATTCGGGGACAGAAAGGACTTCCACTGATGGTACACAGGGGAGACCAGCCACGGTCGACCTGGGGTGGAAGGCAAAATGCTCTGTGCAGAGACACTAAAGAACCTTCCAAATGCGCCAGTATTGCTCGCTGCAAAGGGCGATAATGAAACTGCACGAAGGCCACTGCTTTGAAGGTAGTCACCATCCTGCCGAGCACCCGCATGCAAGTGTGAAGAGTATAGGGGGTGGATTTTCAGAGCAGGGCAATGCCCAACCATAAAAGCTGGTGGATGAAACACTCTGGCAACTGAGTGTCGAGAATCATTCCCAAAAATTCTATTCTCTGGGATGGAGTCAGACAGGACTTGTCGAAATTGAAGACCTGACCCAACCGAATCGCGCCAAGGTGTCTAGGGTGATCCTGATGCTGTCCAGACAGGTGCATTGCATTGTGATGGAGCTTTCACTAGAAGGTTGTCCAGATAAGGAATGATTTTAATGCCCCTAATGTGAAGGATCACCATCAGGGGTGCCAGGACCTTTGAGAAGACCCTTGGTGCAGTCGCAAGGCCAAATGGTAGAGCTCTGAACTGGAAATGCAGATTCTACTGCAAAACACAGAAACCGCTGGTGGGTGGCAATAGGAACACCTTGATGTCTATAGTGGCAAGAAGCTCCATATGGAAACCAGGAACTCACACAAACCAGTTGAGCTCCTTGTGGTCCAACACTGGCCTTACAGAGCCGTCTTTTTTGGGGACCATAAACAAGTTTCAGTAGAAACCTAGGAAGTGCTCGGACTCGGGGGACCAGCACAATTACTCCTAGGACGACTTGAGCCAGGGACATGGACGGGAAGGGCTGAAAAAAATTGCGTTGGGGAACGGATATGAGTCCTGTACCCATCTCACTGCTTCCATTCGCCTCTAAACTCCTTGAACAGCATCTATCTTCAACTGTTCTCCCATCTCTCCACCAACTCTCTCCTTGACCCGATGCAATCGGGCTTCAGACCCCATCACTCTACTGAAACCAACCTAACCAGTCACCAACAACCTAGTAACTGCCAAAGCCTCACGTCACTATGTGCTTCGGACATTCAGCGTCTCTCACTCCCATATCTGCTCTCACCCACTCTTTATTGGTGTCTCCCAGGGATCAGTCCTTGTTATTGTCACCTTTGTACTTGTTTGATCAATGTTATTTATGTAACCCCCTTGAATCTACAGCACTCGAACTAAGGGCGCTCTAAAATAAAAAATTTTTTAATAATAATATTGAGATGACCACACGGAAACCCAGGAGTCATTGACATGGTCCTGCCAAATCTCCTGAAACTGAAGGAGACAGCTCCTCCACCTGAGAAGAATCTGTGGGTGGGGGCCGACCTTCAGGGCTTGGCTGAAGGACCTTTTGACCCTCTGGGAGACCGTGAGGATGACGCTGGCTTGGTGGGAGACCGCTTAGCCTTTGTAGAGCGGGGAGCCTTCCCTATAACCAGTCTATATAAAGGGGTCCTAAAAGGACTAAAACTGGGAGCGTTTCTTGCGTGGATGGAGCTTCGCTGATTCTGAGGGAGGAGAACAATACGACCCCCTGAAATAATTTCGTCCAAACAGTTTACCACTAGAGAAGAGAGGCGCAACAAGCATTGTCTTAACCCCTTAATGCCAATTTTTTTTTTCACACGCTCTGTTTGTTTTTTCCCTCCCTGCCTTTCAGCCATATCGGTTTTTATTCTGCCATCTACTTAACAGATGAGGGCTTTATTTTGCGTGGACAAGAGTGCTTTTCTAAATGTGTCTTTCCCTCGCAACCAAAGAAGAAGTTACTGGGAAACCGTAAAAAAATTCTAAATGAGGAAAAATGTGAAAGAAACTGTACTTGTGCCGTGCTTGCAGGAGGTTTGCTTTTATGACATTCAATCTTTGGTATACCATTTTTGCTTCGCGGTTTTCTCTACAGTTGAGCTGCTGTCGCCAATACCAAATACGTATGGATCGTTTTGGTAACCGGTAAAATATTGCCAAACTTTTGTCTTTTTCTAGTTTTTGAAATTTGCACCATAACTTTTTTGTGTACTTTTTAACCTACGACCTGATGTGGGGCATTTTTTTGGGGCTGGCATCACTTTTTATTTCTACCAGGTTGGAGACAGCACTCTTTGGTATGTGCTATTTTTTTAGGGTAAAGAAATTTTCCAAAAATAAAGCACTATGTTTGGGGCGTTTGAATCTCTTCTCTGTTGTTCAACGTATGGGAAAATGATGTTATAATAGATTGAACTTTTTCGGACGCGGCGACACCAAATATGGGGAACTTTTATATTTTACGTATTTGCAAAATGGCGCGATATGAACCTTTAATATATTTTTACACTTTTAAAACATTGTTGTTTTTTTTTTTTCTTGGAATCCCCTAGGGTGTTCACCAGGCACTAGGGGGCAGGTGATCGATTTTTAGCAGCCTAATGCAGTTGTATAGACAAATTGCATTAGTGTACAAAGAGGTGGTTTTTTTGTCACTTCCTCATGGGCCGGAAGTGGGAAACGAAACATGGCATGATGGGTACGTGCAAAACTGCCATGTTCACAACTATTGGAACAGCGAGCGCACTGTGGGTGTCCTGATCGCAGTGAGGAATAGTGCGTGGCACAGTTTCTCATTCATTTAGGTGCCCGGCCATCTTTGCTGCGGTGTCTAAAGGGTAAAACATTGCTGGGTTAAAGGTTGTATCTGCCGACCAAGATTTTAACCTCACAGAGCGGACACAGCATTAGCCGACGCTCTTACCAGAAACGGGCCGATTCCAGGGAAGCCTCACACAGAAACTTCATGGCCCCGCTGAGCCGGAATGAATCCAGTCAGCTCTTCTGTATGAAGCACCCCCTGGCGGCGAGTCCCTTCTGCAACTGTTGGGACCAGAACTGTCAGGCCTGCTTGACCAAGATGAAGCAAATGCAGGACAGAGGGAGGCTCCGGTGTCTTCACCAATGGCTTTACAAAACCCTCAAAGATACGTTGGCTGTAGCTGTCGCTGAGGGTATGCAGTCTTCTGGAGACGGGGACGGGCATAGACCTTGCGAGTCGGGAGACTGGGACGTCCACTGCTGGGACTCCTACTGTCAAGTTGGTAATTTAAGGAAAAAACATCAAGTCTGTTTCATCATTTATATTCTAGTAAGCTCATCAAGATAGGCTGTGTTAAACGCTTTACTGCTAGACATCCTTATCGAACTATCAGATATCTCTCACACAGCTTTCCTGAGACAGATGCAGTGTCTTCTACAGCTAAGAGATTCTAGGCCTGCCCCCCCCCCCTAGATATGACAGAAGAGTTGCGAATGTGTCAGTATCAGCTAATCTGTCCATACGTACAGCAAATTATTAACTTGTCTCTTAGCAACCTCCAATTAAACCAATCATGGAAGTGAGAAAATAGTCATTGATGATAAAAGTTCTATGGATTGGTAATTTCTATACTGGATTTAAATCAGATTTCATGTCCCAGCCATGCGGATGGGTCATACTTCTGAGCTCCGCTGCTGCAGCATAATAATAAAGAATATTTTTTCAGAGAGGCATTTATGTGGATAAGTATGGAACAGATCATTTCCACACTGATTTTTATCATCTGACAGTGGTGCTGTTGCTCTCATTAGTCCCGAGACTATCCAGGGGCTGACGCCTTACATCGACTTATCCGTCCGGAGTGCCCGAAGTCTCTTGGCCTGATCAACCACCACAGAAACAGATAAGTTCACGGATTTTTATAAAAATCCGTGACTTATCTGTTTTTCGGACATTCTACTGATAGTCTTTTGTGTTCCGCCTGTGCCCTTAGGAGAACTGTGTTCCAGGATCCTCCTGGGTGTGCTCTGGCATAGTATGGTATCTTATCATATACCTTTAAACGCTACCATTTAAGGCCTCTGCTTGTGGCTCTGTAAAGTATACGACTGGAAATGTATTTTCCTATTCGGTATCATTTTTCAATGGTAGGTCCAGCTGGCTCCCTGATGGGGGCGGGGGGAAAGATGCAGGTGACAAGTCCCGAAGAAGCAGCCCTAATAAGGAAACCAAACCTGTCATAAGTTATATACAGACAAAACAATTTATATTCAGATATCAGTTTATAGCAATGTTCTGAGAATTCCTGAAGAGAACTGGCCAATTGCCAAACCTTTTATAGTTATAAAGACGATCTGAAAGAGAAATGGGTAAAAGTAGCCATAAGCCCGGTTATAACAGAAGATTCTAGGTTTTCTGATATGCCGGTTTATACAGAGGTTTAGACAGATGATATTTGAATATCTGCTGAGCGAGCGAAAACATGATTAGTGTTAAAGGTACGTTTCGGGACTTAATCCCAACATTCACCTGTGTTAATGGTTCTGTTGTACCTTAGGTAAAAAACCTGCATTCTGGTTAATTTATATCAAGCTACTTCACTTGTTATCTCTCTCTGAAATTCGGCAGAGTGTAATAACCTTGGGCTTTCGATTATTTAATACTGTTATGGGGGGTTGTTCTGCGGCACATTTTCATCTCCCTCCGCTCATCGCGTATCTGATAAAATTATAGCGCTCAGTGCAAAGGTGCAGTCGTTAGTTTGATCATAGAGAATTTTAGGTATTAGATAGAGGACCTTGATATAAAAGTATAAAGATACCGCGCTGAGTGTAACGTCTTTAAAGCTCAGTAATTAGGTACATGCAAGTATGTGGGAAACAAGCTCGAAAGTTTTGAAAGTTTTCGTGGCATATGCGTATGTACATTGAAACGAATGGAAAATAATAAGGATTTGAGGAAAGCATTTTATAATGAGTGAGCTGCCGCCTTTCCAAGATGCGACCTTTCATTGTTTGGTGGTCTGACTATCATCTTATTCCCCATTAACGATGAAAGTTCGTAGTTTGTGGGGGCACTACAACACTGATCACACCTTGTATGACCTCAACTCCCTGCCCTCCCGGTTAGTGCTTTTCTCCGCTCAGCGCCTGTCCAGAACCCCCATTATTTTCTGTTGCCATTTGGATTGAAGTCAAACATTCTCTGTATCCGGAAAGGCAATAATACCTTACCCCGCCCTTACACGTCCTGTGGCCATTATTGTAGTCCAAGCATTCCAAAAGAACCCGAAGTTCCAGGTTGAAGTGACTTCGCCATCTCTTGCTACACCTAACATTCCGACTCTAGCCCCTCCTCTCCCCGTCTTAGTCACTTGTTACTATCTAATGTAAACATTGATATGCAACTGTCGAGTGATAACGTCTTGCACAACACCTGCAACATCACATCCAACACCACCACCACCCACTCTTCCCGGTTGCTCACGGCTTCTAAGACACCCTCCTCCTCTATAGCCCTATCTGACTGTTCAAGTGCTAATGGGTGAGGAGATACGGAGGAGAAATGTTTGCATATTACTAAGAGACCAACCCACATCTGCAATCCAAAATGTAAAGGTCGCCATAGTTTTCCTATTGATTACACAGCACACAGACCGCTTCTCTAGAGAGATTAAACTGTGATTACATTATCCATCTGTGGTACCCATATAATAACGTATCCATAACAATTTGTTACTGCTGATAGAAACTATACATACACGTACTTGTAGTGCCCAGCGATAAATAACTGAGTTTCCAATCCTGTCCATATCCCTCATTTCTTTATTGCTTCTCTGCGTTCCTCCAATGCATGTGGAACAGCCATACTCACCGCATTACTGGACACAAGCATGTCCCTTCCTTAACTTAATACTGATAGTGGTATTATCAACGCTATGGCCAAATGCCTGAAAGACTACTTGGATCTCCCTTACTCTTACCACTAACCTCCCAGAAAACTTCACCCTTACTCAGAGTAATATCCGCATTCGTTGCAAACTACACCCACTAATCCCTCCACCAACCGAAATCCAGACTCATCATTGGACTGAACCGCTACCTTCGCATTCGGCAACCACCACCTCCATCCACCACCCCGGCACCCACTGGATGCCTTTTCTCGGACTGTTTCCTAACCTTCTCATCTCATCCGGCCCAGCACATGACAGCAGAGCAACCAATTCATGTGCCATTTACACCCGAACAAGTCATTAATCTACTGACCCAAATACAACCTGAGAAAAACTCTATGATATTTAACCGTGGCATCCAAGCAGATACAGAAGACAGATTCTCCTCGTAGGAAAACAATACCATGTTGCCAGCATAAGGCTTGGGATTACTTTTGGCCTATCCAGCTAAATCTCCTATACATTATGACACTGTTGAACTTCAGTACTTACTCATCTGGAAGAGTTCTGCCGTCGTCCTTCTTCTGGCCAAGCGAACCCTTGCTAATCCTCAGTGAATATCGTCAATTCAACACAAGTCTTTTACTGAATCTGTGGAGAATTTTTATCACCGAGTCGCCTTATTGCAGACCATTGGATTGACATGAACACATAAAGCTCACTAAAACCGCTTTTCTACGCGTTGGTATTGTTTTACGTAAACCCTATTTGGGACTTCTTAAAACGGAATCGAGCAAATAATGATGAGTTATCCTGGGGGGGGGGGGGGTGGGGGGTGAAGGGGCCGTAAGTCAAACTGTCTCTCCATTGCCGAAGGCACAGAATGATTGCTCCCCTACAGCTAAAGAAGGTTTTCTAAGTGACCCTATTTCAAGAGCCCCACAGGGCTCTATTGTTGGGGACGTTTACCAAACATGGGAGTCTCCGCGTTTGCCCCGGTATTCCAAATCACAACCAGAAAACATGTATCGCCGATGTAGTAAGTGAGCTCAACACAGGGTTCTGGGTCAGATTTCATTCTTTCAAGCCGATTCTGACAAAGCAAAGCATAGCACACATATTTCAATAAACTGCAATCAATATAAACGCACCGCAGTAGAGAAGAAGAACGATGTATCCATATTTAGCAGCTGTTTAAGTACAGTTAGTTGGTCCATCACGCTGTTCTCCTGGGGTAAAAGTCCCTGGTTGCGTTAGCCTAAACTTCAGTGATTTCAGGGAAACGAAACTTCAGGAAGAAGGAACAATACTGGAGGTCACATCTATGAGAAATCAGATAACAATGGTCACTTCCTGAGCCACTTCTTTCTTCATATTTGCTGCATCTTGTTTCCACAAAGGGATTCCGCTCACTGAAATGCCTTATAAGGAAATAGCTTGGGATTTCAATAATTTACATAGAATCACATTTTTGAATCAAACCTCTCTAACCGTCACACTATATAACTCACCAGACACCAACTCCTAACAATCAACCAAGGCTTATTGCGGCTGGATCAACCTACAGACTACCAATCAGATAACTGTTTGCGACCTTATCCTGAGCTCACACCATGCGACATAAGCCGAACTCAGAAAACTGTGTTTTTACGCTTCCGATCCGACATATCATGAGGCAGTCAGCTAATGCTCGTGATGAATACCAGGAACGGTGCCGACTAACACCATCCAATACCTCATACCCTCAAGCTACTATCAAAACATACTCAATATCGAGCTTAGGAATCCAACCGTCAAGATTCAACCAACAAACAAAACCACCGACCGTAATCCTACTATAATAATCCAGTCATTGGTCCTCATGTACAAACTTTAACAGAGTCATGCTAACAAGCAAGCCTCAATTGCATCTTATCCACTTTTCCATCCTCAAAACACCTTCCGATCGTCCCTCAGCCATAGGATTCCGGCTAACCTATTTCTACTGTTTGGCGCAATGCGTCCAGATAACACCACTGTTAGTCATTCTGAACCAGGGTTGTCCGGCCCAAGCGTCTATTTTAATGGCCTCCATCTTACCGTTCCTATAAGACATGCAGCCAGATCGTTCTGAAATCTGCTACCACATGCCAACCGAACGTCATACTTTCTCCTGATTACATTTCATGCATTGAATGATGGACGACCAACCCAGACTCGCTTAACCTTAGCCCCGGAGCCAATTGGACATCAGACTCCTTCTAACCTACTTATCTCTCCTACTTACCCAACTAATCTGATTGATAAGCTGATCTTCTGCTATCATGAGAATCTACGATCAGATATAATTCATCTGGTTTGTATTTTGGACGACAATACGGCCAAGATTTCACATTGATGCTTTACAAGCTGGTTCCTGCCGCTTCAACGTGTTGTTTATACTCAGCAAGCAACACCCTTCTGAACTTTTTGACACAAGTACCTTCCTGTAAGTGTGGTCTTTAGGTCCTGAGATGTCGCATCCTGCCTGGCTCACCGGTACGAAGGCTTCTTGAAAGCTGGTGCTTCTACCCCTCCTCGCTTGCCTCATATCCCTTTATGCATTCTCTGGATCACAAATCTGAACATTTCGGATAATGATACTCATCCACGCATTTCTCCTCAAAGACACCTCGGTTTCCCTGTTCACAAGTAAAGTTTATCCCTGGTAGTACCTCCATTATACAATTGGTTCAGGTCTCCGGAGCCAGTCATTGCGGTCACGGATTTAAGAAACCCTTGTCCCCCAAAACTCATTTCTTCTCACCATTACCTTCTTCTGCTGCCTACTTCACAGTCTATGGGTTTTCTGCTATGTCTTCTTCATGTCCCTCTGCATAAAGAATGTACATTACCCTTTCCCTTGCTTTCACTAGCTTGGGACTCAACGACCCAGGCATAAAGGCTGCTATTTGAAATTTCTCCGCTGTGGTGTCCCAATAGAGCCCAGCAGCAAAATTTGCATCAGCACAATTCTCAGTAGATTCGATTGCAGATTCTGCTACCCGCCCACCCTCAAGGTGCTGGAGTCCTGACGCCCCCCAGTGCTTTAACTCAGAAAGAACGAAGAGGAATCTGCGCGACCTGACCAACTGCAAGAGTTCCCCCCCCCTCCCCCCCAATACACTGCTCGAACATCCGCGTCTCCGTAGATCTGCACTGACTCCCCTTGAGACCTTCAAGGGAGGACTTAAGTTCGCATGTACGGTGCTCTCTTCTCTATCACCCCCTCACGCTCTCCTAAAGAAGGCCGCCAGCCGTGACGAGGCGTCAACAGGGGAATCTACTTCCGCGAGGGGACTGACCGAACCTCTCACGTGGACAGGTTTTGGGGATGGGAGGCTTCTGTACGACTGCACCCTTAGTTGTTTCCATCATGGTTCTAAGCGCAGGACGTAGTTGCTCAGGTCTTTTTCAAGACTGTTTTTGAGATTAACTTCCTTTATTACGGTTCATAGCCAATGCTAGAATACTCTAGAAATTCTAGAGCTTAAAGGTTTTAGCCGTGGGGGAGGGGTACTGCTCTCAATTAGGGTTTTCACATGCTGAGAATAAAGAAGTTCCCTTCAACGCATGGAGGCGTGCAATTCACAGCCCTCCATTCTGCGTCATCTTAATTTCCGGCCTTTGGCAAATTGTGTGGCCTTTATGCCATTTACTAGTTTTAAATTTGTCATGTCCTAACTGTGTCCATCTTCCATCTCTAAGTTGATGCCCCAGTACCGGCACATTTGGTTTTGTTCTCCTGACTAGTAAGTGCCAACCCGCACTCTCCCACACAGAGATACCTTTATATCGATCTCTCTGTACGTAAAGGCTCCGTGTCTCCGAATAAACATGAAGGTGATCCGCACTCTAAAGAAGACTCTTTCGACCTGATGTGTTCTCCTACTGGAAGGCGCACTTGCAGCTGATGACATTAACGGTTGGAGAAGCTGATGGGTCCTCCCTTTGGCTCCCCGTCTCAGCAAGTTGCGCAAGGCAAGGGGTGGTCACGCTCTTCACAATAATGTACCTTGTGAGCTGTCTCACAGCTGAACCACGACACCTGAGAAGAGTCTCTCACGTATAATTAAGTGGGGAGAATAAGTTCCTTACATCTTAATTATCTATGGACCCAATGGTCAGAACCCGGTATTTTTCTGGGATTAGCGGAGAGGATTTGTGCCGATCAAAATTCACTGCCTATTATTGGAGGAGACATGAATGTGGTCTAGACCAGCTGAGGATAGGTGGAGGGCCAATTCATCACCAAGCACAGAAAAAGGCATTTCCCAAGTCTGAAAAGTTTTTAACTTACTCCTGATTCTTGGACCCATCTAATCTCAACGACTGTTTTTTGAGGAGCGAATCCTGATGACGGGAATTACACCATTACTCCCGTTCACCAGTCGTGTCTAGGTTGACCTTCTTCTGTATCTGATCACCCGCCTAACTAGAATATTGGATATTGGACAGATGGTTGAACATGGTCGAGCTTCAGATCACTCCCCAATCTCTGTATTTATGGTTTTCTGCCGAGAGTGCAACTTATTTTGTAGGTTCCCTTCTGATCTTGCAAATACGGTTACTTTTTTGCTGAACGCTGTTGTGGATGACCCTAGCTGCTGAGTACATCCCCACCGAAGACCGTCACTTCTATGCACTGCTATAGCGGCTTAGAGTCAGGTTTTAGACTTTACCTCCGCTTGAAAACAGAAGCTGAAGAGGCTTATGGACTGCCCAATAAAGGTTAGGGAGACCTATAAACCTTCCTTGGGGATAGCCTCTGTCAAACCCAAACGGGAATGGTAACAGGCCAAGCGGTGCCTTTTGACCTTTGGGCGATCTAGAGAGGAACTACTTAGGTCAAACTTATCACTCCACACCTTCAGGTACAAACAAATCAGAAACTTCCTGTTCCCGGCTACTGTAAGGGGCCTACAAACCCGCACACATTTAAGCTCTCCACACACCGCGAAGTACCTTTACCAATGATCCGCAAGATTAATGAAACGCTCAACAATTTTATGCCTCCATTGTACTCAGCAAAGGTCTATTTCGAACAGCGTTGGACGCGATTCCTCTCCAAGTCCTATTGCCGCTTTGTCTGAACTCCAAGGGAGAACTGAATGCGGACATAATGAGAGGAGTCAAGATGCGTATTCGCCTATGAAGCAGCACCCCGACCTGATGGATTTCTCGAGTATATAATTTCGAGTATCAGATCACACACATCCTCACCGACTACTATAACTCATTACTGCTTTAAGGACCTGTTCGCCCAAATCAAGAACGCATACAGTAAAATTATCCCCAAAAAGGGAAAGACCCCCGCTCCCGCATCTATAGGACCCTTATCCCTCTAGACATTACCTGAAATCCTATCCAAGATGATTGGCTGAGCGTCTCGAGTGTTTATATCCGCACTTTGTTTGGGACCCTCCCAAAAGGTTTCATCAATAAGCGCGGTGGAAACTTCAGAATGGCTCGCAGGATTGGGAAAGGTCCGACACAAACCATTGCAGGTAAGGGCCTGTCCCTGGGCCTTATTGCAGAGAAAGGCCTTCGATAAGAATTGCAGGACTGCTGTGGTTTGGGCCTGTTCCTTGGGAATTAACAGGGACGTTTAGGTCTGATCCTCTCGCCAGTACCAACTCCCGCCCCAACCGCCCCAATTCATACTCCGGTGTTCCTTTCCCCAAATTTCTCCCGCCAAAAGGACAAGACCAGGATGGTCCGCTTTCTCGCCTTACTTGTTAATTTGGCCTTAGAACCCTTGGCTCGGGTAACTTGAGGAATTCTGACCCGCGTCTCGGGATCCCAGATAGAACAAAGAGGTAAGACCGCTTTTTTGCAGACATCTCATAATATCTTGTCTGCTCCCCCTGACCTAGCTCTCGCCATGATGAGTTGCTAGCGTATTTTTCGGCACTTGCAGGTTACTAAGGATAATTGCCTAGATGGATTTGCTAGAAATTGGCCCGAACTATCACCTGTCCATGGCTATCTGGGTGGTGATATACATACCCGGCTCAGACACCACACTTAGTTGTAGCAAGTGGGGTAGGAATCCAACTCATGTATAGAGTTAAATATTCCTCCTCTTATAAATTATATCTCCCTACTGTAGCTTGGACCTCACTGACATGTCACTCGACGTAGATGTCTGCCTTATAAGTGGTCGCTTCCCCCAGCTCTATAACCCCTACAGACCCTCCCAGTTCCTGCTCAAACATACAACATCAACCTTCATGTTTCTCTTCTATTCATTTAAGGTGCTGTCTATAGTTTAGCTCGCTTTTTATATTTAGTACTGTCCCTTATTCAGTCTTGCAACCCCAGTTTTCTCGTCTCCTTGTAATACTATTGACTGGCTAGCTAACAGTCTGAAACCAATTTGCATTACAAAATCTGCTGCTTTTGTACTAGCGTACCGTACATCAATGAAGGGGCTACATGCCCTTATATGCCATAGTCATCGCTTTACACAATATGCAGCTCTGGAACTTAGCTGTATATTTCGTGGTACAATCACTAGAAGTTCAACATTTCACTGGCAGTGTATCATCTCGTCCTCCGGAGCTGACTTGGGTGGTGCAAAAAAAACGCTCCATGTTGCACACAGCTGCTTACGTTTCGGATTTAATCTTTCCTTCTTCAGTCTGTTGTTGCCAGTCAATCTAACACATTAACTCATTGCGTCTCCTATTATATGGGCAGGATAAAACCCCGATTGCGCTACATTATCGGATCGCTGCCAGTTAGGGCAGTGCCGAGCCGCCAATTTGTGAGGTGTTTTCCGCCCTTCTGGTCTCTCACAAGCTAGACTGGATGGGTCCGCTCCCCGCTTCTCGAATTGGATTAGAAAAGATTATGGAGCCCGTGCACCCGCGCCCCGTGCTCCATACCAGTTATCCTAAAGCTGCCCTCCGCTGTTTAATAGTGTCCCCCCGTTCCGAACTCATTCATGCCTGGAAGGTGCTGAGGAAACGCTAGGCCCTTGCCTTCGCGCTCGCCAAGACATGCCCATCTGGGACCAATCCGCCGAGTTTCCGCTGGTCAAGCACACCCGATGTTAGGATTGGAGAGCGAACTGCCAACGCGACAGCTATGCAAGTTAGTTCTCGATTGGCTAAACCCTCGGAGATGCTTGAGAGGTGCTCCTTACCACCCAATCACCGCTTTGGCTGACGATCAGCTCTTCTATTTCTGTAATGGGAGACTGAAGAGATGCTCCAAGGTACCATCCCTAACGTTTTTGACTATTTTGTCACCACTCACAAGGGAGACATATTGTCTATCGACTCTATGCTGACATGAAGGGGTGCAGGTATACGTTACTTCTCAAGCATTCCACTACTGAGCCGCCGTCGGGATATGCCCTATCCCAGATATGATCTCCGAAGGGTGATGTGAACCGTACGAAAACACATCATCCTCGAGACCTGGCGGGAAACTTACTTCAAGCTAAAAACAACGCCATCCTACGCCTGTCAATCTCCCCCCCTCTCAAAGTACTCCCCGAGAGATTGCACACTGCCCTAAAGGCGGACACATTAACTGATCCTAGTGGCACGTCTGTGGAATGCAGCTACACACAATCCTACTGGACACTGTCCTTCATAATTCAGCTTCACTTCAGGTCACCCTAAGAAGCATTTTGAAACCCTATCTTACACTGCCCCAGCCTCCGGACGCGAGGGGTGAGGTCCTGAGGAGTCAGCTCACTCCACGTTTTCCGGGAATAGTTCACATTGTCCTTTTGGCAGCAAAACGGAAGCCTCTTACAGTTAGGGCTGAAGCCCACCTCCCCGTCAATCGCCTCATAAAGCCTCTGGTATTATCTTATTAGCGACGAGACTGGAACAGAGAGGCGGAGGAGATCCGAACCCCAGGGTTCTTCAGAAACTTGGAGACCTTCATTAGATTCGCATTATTCCGTCAGAGAAATTAGAAGCCCTTATCAAGTTCAGTATACCGATTGTACGGTTGGGAGGGAGTCGGTGGCACGCGGAGTCTTCAGGTCTGAGAACTTTGGCCTTTGAGTATGAGGTCCATAAAGACCAACGAGCGCGGATACGAAGATTAGACCATGCACTTTGGAGTTATATTGTGTTTAATTTAATTTGTTTTTTGTGTCTTTGGTTTTAGAACCCTTGTAATGTGATGTTTTCTCGGTATTATTTTCTTACATATTCAGCACTGCACCGAGATTAGGCAATAACTTGGTAATGACCACTATTACATTGACAGAGATATGTGTTTGTGTTTAAAAGATTTTGAAAATGCAATTAAATTTGTTTTTTAAAAAAAATAAAAAAAAAAATCATGGTACTCAGCCCACCTACGAGGAATGCGTCTAAGGGGCACAGAACGCCAACCAACCAGTTAACTCCAAGCGCCTGCAGCGACAATTATGATAGGCTCGTTGTGGCACACTTTTTTTCCACTTTCATCTCAAGCTCTTGATCTTCTTCAACATTTGGGCTCAACAACGGCAAAGTCCTCAAGCCCAGCTTCCATTGTTTGTAAGATAGTGTATTCCTAAAGTGCATATCACAAGGTACCAATCACCATTCCGATGATCGGGAAAAACGGTGTTGCTCATTGCGTCACCGACAATCTAAAACACTTCTTGGATTGCTAGGCCTCGTCACTTTCTGTCGTCAATGGATATCCAATGGCCTCCAGCTTTTGCTAGTGGGAAATCTTTCTGCTAAGGACATTTAGTTACAAACCAATGAACTCTCACTTGAGCACATGATGTTTTTAGAGCCAGAAAATAAAACATCTATCCTACAAGCTCCGGCTCTGGGAATCTCGGACTACTCACAGCCCTTCAACATCCTCTTCCGATTTTGATGACTATGGCCTAGCTCAGAATCTTGACTCAAAAAACAGGAAAGCTATGAGATCCTCTGATATTACGTGTTCTTGGTAGTTTTGTTCCTTTGCATGGTCTTTCCCTACGTAACCTCAAGAGCTATCATTGCTGCAGCAGTCCTTCGGGAAAAAACTCAAGAAATCTTTTTAGCCTCCAGTCAATGGTTTGGCTCCTCGTGAGACTTCTTGGTTCCTGAAACTTCGCAGCAAACGCATCTCATAACAGCGTCCCATATCTCCGAAACAATGCCCTTACTGATGCCTATAAGGTCATTTGAAGAATGTACTTCTCGACAACCCAGCAACGCGCTGTCCCTCGTCTCAACGGGGGAAATGATGAGCAGCCTACCACAGAGAAGACCTCCCGCATAAACCGCTTCATGACTGTCTTGTTCAATGTGTCGAAACCCGCCTCTCTTCAGACCGTCTCTAGCAATCCAAGTTGGGAGAACTCAGACTATATCTCTCACAGATGGATCTATATAAGCGACGATCAAGGACGATTCCATACAGGTTTTCGGTTTTTACCTTGCAAGAAAACGTAAGGACTGCTTCTTACCTTCGAAATGCCACCCCAAGAAGTGAACTTGGAAGCGCGCCGAAAGAGAAGACCATGAACATATACTCCGACGCTGCTACATAGTACGATAGCCGAGCTTGGGCCTGAAGTGGCCCTGCAGGTGTCCAAGGACTGATTAGGATCGCCCATCAAGAACCATTCAACTCGATGCAATGCTCTTCCAAATTGCCCACTCAATGGCCGTTTTTGAATTGACTAAAGCCCATGTAGATAGTAGACAGGGAAGGTAGAAGCACCTACAGAGCAGACTTGGCTCAAAGGCCGCACTCTCTTCCCAGAGTCGAAGAAAGCATTGGCTGTCATCTGAGTATATGGCTGTCCAAGCAAGAAGAAAAAGGTGTATGGTGAGAAGAAAGAAGTGAAGAAAATGAAGAAGAAGAAAGTAGGAAAGAAGAGTGAGAAAAGAAAGAAAGATAGAGAGTACAAGAAGAGAAGAACCAAGACAAGATGCATTGAAGCCAGTGTTAAAACCGTCCGAGACATTTCAAACTCGAACATGCCCGAAGGAAAGGAAATTGGAAGAATTGATCAGAGATACTCCAAGATGGATTCTGGGAATGACAATAGACTTTGTTTACCAAGCATTAATATTCAGCCCGACATACAATGGCTCATAACTACCCTCAAGGAACTAACCAGATGATTTCTTCATGCAACTATTTTTCCGGGCACCCAGATTCTCCTTTTTCCACCAATAGCTTATGCTAGAAGTTGTGAAATCTGCAATTCGTGTAAACCCAGAGACGTGCCCAATTACCAAGGAGAAGTTGGCTAAACACTATTTCCGCTCAGGGATCCAGACTGTACTCAGTGAATTCCCTAATGGAATATTACTATGTTCGAGGGGTGGATATTTCTCAAGAGGGGCTGTCCGACCCAGTTTCCAACATGACCGCAGTTCCCTCCAGGTAGAAACTATTGACTGAAGTGATATGCCTCTTTGGATCCTGAGGTTAGTAAATCTGACCATGGAACTGCCTGCACTGCAGTCGTAACCAAACATTGTATACTACTAGTCGACCCGCGTCCTGCACAACGCCTATCATCCCAATGCAGCAGTATATGAATGAATGAACGCCACTACGAAGACAAAATTCTGAAAGCTAAGCATATTAAAGCAGCGCTTCCCTGCCCGAATCCTTCACATTCTCTCTATCTGTTCAAAATACCTCAGTGGCCTCCCACTGGTCCAAGCTTATAATAGTATCCGCAGGCCCCCCAATTAAGGGTTTCACACTTACATGATGCAGGAGAACGAGAAAGCCTTGCAAAATAGTGTTTAAATCTGTGTAATGAAGTGATTCTAATCCGGCCATAGTGTTCGCCCTCATTTCCTATCCAGACTCTGTTCCAAGGCACAGCCGGGACGTTGGTGGCAGAAACACGTCAAGATTCTCTGGAACCCAGATGTGATCTTACCAATACTCCTGATTCCCCAACCTCAAGTGAAAACTTGAAGGAAGACCCCCCAGGGTGCATGCTTCACACTGCTGAAAGTGACTGCGACCAATATGTCATCATAACTTGTATTTTTTTTTCCCATTATCCTTTCTTAGGGGTCCGATGGGATGTGGTAAAAATATGCAGAGGACAACCAGAGGGGTGCTGAGATATCAAAGCTAGATCATCTATAAGGTTTGAATCAGCTTACACCCAGTTAACATCAACAAAGGTATGGACTGGGTAAATTTCATCATGGAACAACTAAGTTTAATAATTTCACCCAATGCCTTACAAGGTATCAGCCTGAACAATTAAGCGCCTCTCCATCATAAAATCTCCAGAAGCATGGAGGTTATAATTAAACAATTCCATTGATCCTCTCCGACTATCTCTGAGTGGCACCTGCGATGGTGGTCTACCTCTCTCCACGTACCTATCAAAGGCTCTGCGAGAGGCTGCGCTTGCTTGTTACGCCCCTTGAGCTAGCCTGACATGTTCAGTGGGTTCCAACACACACGCTCCACCCTGATTGTCTATAAGGATGTGACCGTTACCACCAGTCTTGTTTCATTTAGTAGGAAGGAGCATCAAATAACACCCCCCCCACTGGGTACACTAATGGCTAAACCCAAAACAGGCAGAGAACTTTCAAACTGAAAAAACCCAGACATGACAGCAAGTTTACAGTAAAGTACCCCTGACCACCAAGCTGCAACGTGCTGAACCACGAGCCTCCCCGGGGGCACCGAGCTGTCCTTTGTGCCACCAGGCCTGCACCTGCCTGACCTCACTGAGTCGCCCTCCGTGCTGCCACCGTGCTAAACACGTGTTCCTCCGTGCTGCACCGTGCTACCATCAACCACCGTGCTGCTCCGTGCTAACCACGAGCCTCCGTGCTAACCACCGAGCTGCTCGTGCCTAACCACCGAGCCACCGGCTGCACTGTGCTAGACCACCGAGCACCGGGCTGCTCTGTGCTAAACCGACCGAGCTGCACTGTGCTAACCACCGATGCCACCGGCTGCACTGTCAACCACCGACCTCCGGCTGCACGGTGCTAACATCGACCACCGGGCTCACGTGCTAACCATCGAGCACCGGCTGCCCGTGCGAACCATCGAGCCACCGCTCACATGGCTAACCACAGACCCCCACGCCGCTGCACTGGCTTAAAAAACCAACTCACTGAGCCCCCGGCCGGGCACTGTGC